>JAGWCC010000803.1:0-146997 GCA_022651775.1 Drusus annulatus
TGGGGAAAAAAAGGTCTTGGGGGCCCATTCCTTTTAAAATTTCCGTGTATTGGATTTTCCTGGGGGTTGTTTTTGTCTTAGATGGTCCCACAGGATGCCGTCTTTTTTTCGGCGGGAAGACAGATTACTAGTTAAGATTTCGTAATTTTTGAAAAAATTATAATCAATTTTTTAAATATAATACGGCTGTTTTGATCGGGCCACTCGCAAACGGGAAATGTACATAGTCCGAAGGCGAATAAATTGGAAGAGGTGCTCCAATAAAGATTGTATGGTATCAGCTTCCATCATTGTGTGCCCTTTCTCCAGAATAATTTTCTCCACAGTGACTGATGCCGCTTTGGCATGGTCACTGAGAGCACTCTGTTCCGGTTCTGATAATTGCAACCATTAGATATATCAATATTATTTTTGTGCAATTTATTGGTAAGCTTTGTACATAATCTATTATGCGGTTAGTGGATTCATTGGCTGTCACTCCTCCGTCTGCTTCGTGCCACGTATACAGGATAATATCTGCATTATTCAAAACATAAATATGGTGCACCATGTATTATTCTGACAACATGTGTTGCAGAGACAAGAACGAAGACTCAACATACCGCCTGTTTGAGTTGGCCCTACAATAGTGGCTCGGGACCATTGGCAGAAGATTGAGCCATGCTCTTATGTTTCCCTCTGTTCCATTCTTCTTCTCAATTTTCTTTGATAGAACTGCAAGCGCAGGAGGGTCATTTTCGCCATTGTCTGACGCTTCTTCTATGGCAGGCGTATTCCACCTTTTAAAAATGTTATCCCCAATACACAAAGTATTGAGGAAAATTGTTTTGCAGACTCTGTACTTTTCTCCAGCATTATTCAATAGGAATAAATCGTGTTCTGTTTTTTTCTGACTGTCGTTTAGAGGCATGTTCTTGCAACGCTCCCGGCATGTTCAAGTTGACACGAGACACTTTTTTTTTCTCGGCCCATGTTTTTAATGCTCAAAAATATGCGAATATTTTGTGACAATCTACTTCTGTGATATGTGTGCATAAATACGAGTTTGTGGTTTTAATATTTGGCATTTTAAGTGCACATCTCCTTCCCAGATCTTTAACTGGCTTTATTTCATCGTGAACATAAGTATTAGTTGCGTCATTTAATTTTTTGTTATCCATGTAAGTTTTCCCCAGGGTTCTACGTTTTTTATTAAGGTTTAGTTTTTAAGTGACTGATATATCAGGCTCACTTATAAAAGATATATCCATATTTTGGATGTTTGAACGGATTAGCGGTCCAGTGGTCTCACATAAGACAAATTCTTCAGTGATGTCTTCACAGGGTGCTCGGAGATATTTGTTTGCGTCACAGAAGATCGTATCAACGTGCATAGGCTGACCAGGCTCAGGTATATTTGCCCAACTATTGCCCGGCACTTGAACGCTTTGTCGTGTATGGTGCTGAGATGTCGAAGGTTGGGGGTCATCTACCACACTCTGCTGCAGAGTTTGCAGAGCCAACAGGAACAATTGTCTCGCACGATTATTCATTCTGAAACAAATCAGAACTGCTATATCATACTTATTTGTAAAAAATTAATCCAGAATCCATTTATATCAAATATAAATATTATTGAACTACAATAATTTTGATAATAAACTCACTTAAAAAGGCTTTAATAGTCACTGACAAAGGGTTTATAAAGTACAAAAAATGATTGTTTTTATATTTTGCAGGGATCCCTACAAGAAAAAAAACACAGCATTGGTTGAAAATATAAGTAAAATGTGTTATCAATTATATTACATCGAAATTTGATGAGAATACATTAAAAAAAAATCTGATTCAAATTCCTCACATGTAGTATCCCAATGTGTTTTTAAAACGGCTTAATAGGCCTTATACTTATGTTTTTGATGTCACAAAAATTGGGTAACCTCTCCCTGAAAGAAGTACATTTGAATTAAGCATACGGTTGCACTAAAAATGTTGAAAAAGACAATTTCACTGTAAGCATCACAAACTTCATAACCTAAAAATTATACGAATGCTAATAACCGAAAGCTAGAGATATTGCGTAAAATTCTTTAAATAAAACGTTAACACTTACTTCAACACTTCTCTAGATGTATGTAGACTACGATGATTTGCAAGAAACTTCAAATTATTGTATTTTATTCACTTTTTCGTCACTCAAACAACACTCCGAAAGGCGGAAAATGCGAACTGTCAAAATCACCACAGACTAGAATATAACGTATGTGCCGAAAAGAGCACAGACAAAGCACATTCTAAACAGCTTATGTGACGTTCGTCACTTATAATTAATTTGGATGCACGATTTAGGATGCCGGGGCACATAGTATTTATTGAATATAGCTTTAATAAAAGCTGAGTAATTTGTTATCACATGAGATCGACTGTTGACGATAGAGAAAAAAATGCGTCGAATGGTATCAATAACCTGTTTTCGCCAAAATTGTCACATTGGCTTTATTATAAATGCAGCGACGATATTTAGAACTTCAATATCTCAATATAAGTATACTTTAGTACAGTTTTTTTCAACTAGTAGAGCTAAATTAACTGTAGAAACTATTTAACTCTGGATGTACCTGTTATTCAAAACTATTTTTTCTTTTCTTTTACAATATTTTTTGCACCGTTTATAAGTTTATTGTTTAAAAAAAAAACAGTTAATATTTGTGTAAAAAGCCTTTAACGGTCGTAAATAAACAATAAAAATAAATTAGTGGTAATTTTACTTATGCAACCACCTTTGATTAAAACTGGTATAAAAAGATTGTGTGAATTCTGAACATTTAAAAAATGTGTATGTCTTCTACTATAAAATAAATAAAACAAAACGTAAGTATCTTCCCCACTAAGCAAGTACCAGTTGACAGAATTTACAACCATGATTGTGCAAGATATTTTCAATATCACCTTTGTGGGTATTTGGCATTCAGAATTTTTCAAATAGTTATTAGTTACCTAGAACTTCAACATAGTATCCGGCATTCCGAAGATTTTGGTAGAGATCCTTGAAGTTGGTGTGGATGTGATCTGCATTCCAATCCAGGGGATCATTTTTCACTCGCAGATTATCCCTGGGGAAATATCCGGGAGGGTAGCGAAGGCTGTGAAACTGGTCCCAGACAATTCGCCTGTGTCGTGGTGGCTGAGGAATGATCTTGGCTCTGAAATCAGATAATATTCATTTATGAGTGCATTGCAGAAGAAAAATGTTATATAAAGGAGAACCAATGAATGAATAGTTTCAAAATATGAAAAAAAAAAAGCTAAGAAAGTACACAAAATAAGAATTTCTCCATCAGCCAGTTTTTTACAGAACTTATTAATTGAATATAGGCTACAACTCGAGGGTTTAATATCAAACAACGTTATCTACAAAAGTGCAACTTTTCAGGAAAGCCAAAAAACGTTTTTTTTTTTTTTTGTAACTTAACAAAGGAGATGTTTATTTAAAACCTTATGTTCATGTTTTATAATTTATTGTGTATTGTAAATTTATCTTGCTTGCGACTATGCTCAAATTTATAGGTATGGTCTTAAAAAAATATGAAAAATAGTTTTATGTAAAAGGTTACTGTTAGCGTTGTTTGATACTGAGTACGGCTGTTTTTTACTAGAAAATTTGATATTGACATTTTCGTAGATTCTCTCTGCAGTTTAGTTAGTGTTTGGTTGAAAAATAATTAAAGTACATGATAAATTGATATTTTCAACCTAATATTTTCTTAATAATATTCTTCACAATAAAAACGCATTATTATGGTATAATACAATATTGTATTATTAAAGTGTTTAGGGAGAGTTGGCTGAGAGTTCCTTCTGGCTGTTCGGGTTGCGATTGCTGAGTGGTCTTCTAGACAATTATAAAAAGCATGATAACACTCAGGAATATTTTTTTTTGGCATAATTCTTTTAAATCATATATTTTTTCGGAAGATATTTTTAATGCTCCAGTGTATTTCTGCTGCAGCATTAATCCATGACTGCTTGCAAAGCGAGGGGTACAGCGTTGTACCTTTAACTTTTTGAAAACTTTATCATAATCATATTTAAAATAAATATGGTGGGGTTGGATCCTAAAATCAACAATTTGATAGGTTCTAACCTGATACCTTTTGTCCAGTTCCTACCTTCACTCCTGTCAGTTTGTTCTCTTGTTTTGCTTATCGTTTGCATAGCCATAAAACTTAAAAACCGGCGATAACGACCCCCACCACCCGGCAACAAACAAAAAGATCGGGACCTCAAGAGCGGCGCGTCTCAACTCGATCTCATTCGTCTACAATCGCTCGTGCCTTCAGGGACGGCGCCTCGCTTCGCATCCGTCTCTGGAGGATTCGCCCACTCAACTTTCATCGCTCGGAGCATACAGTTCGTTACCTCTCGCACGACATCTCAAGGTAAGCAAACTGGCATAAATTTACCCTTTATCTATCCAAAATACAATTGAATCATTCACCAAGTATAATCGTTTTACAGTCCACTCTAATTCAACACGTTCTTCCAAAACTGAAGCGCATTTGGCGTTGTCGCAGTTTCTGGATCGAACAGGTGATTTCATTTTGAAGGTAGCGAAACCACACTATATTCATCATTTTCGCCTGATTACCCTCGGTATCTACTTTTCTGTAGAAACATAGCTGAAACTACGACATTTCTGTTCTGCCCCCCACACGTGTCGGACAGAAAAATTAGCGGTTTGCCTTCCTCCCCTGTTCGAGCACAAAGCTACCTCTGCAGCACCTCGACCAGCCAAATCCTCTGTCCACATACAATTAGTGGCAGTTCTGTTGAATATATTGTATGAGGTAAGGTTAGGTTATAAACAGTTGTTTTTAAAAATATATAAAATGACTTTTGCCTTGACTTTGGGACAGTATCTGACAGCCTCAAAATCAAATTCAAAGATATCAATGTTTCCGTGGATAACTTCTTCCTTCGTGGTTTTGAAAATTCTAACCTTTTCCTTTTTTATAATATGATTTGTTTGGGCTTGGATGATATCCTCACCTATTTGTTCTTCTGGCAAGCTGTCGTATGCGGAACATTTATCACACAAATCCTTTCTCGGCGTGTGGAAGGATATATTGAAGTCACTGTGAAAAAAGGTACGGTACTCGTAGTATGATAGCTTTTCTGGGCTAATGTTATCAGTGCTATATTTTTTTATGAACAGATCGTACATAATAACAACATTAAGGTCACATGGCAAATACTATTTCATAGTATTTTTTCGACAATAAAGGGCCGGTACTCTTGGAAAGAGTTGATGTGTTCGACAACAAGACCGCGACTTCTTTGAGGCCGCTTTATAAAGTGGTGTATGCCTCCCAAGTTGGTCTTCCTGCAAAATCCCGTGGTTGTGTTTTTTTATTTAAACATTTTAAATGATAGTTTTTTAAACACTTAAGGTTGCAAGAAAAAAAACTCTGGCAAAATTAAAATCTTTCTTTAGCCTTATGAAGGTAAAATAAACGACTATTGTTTCTTCTAGACTTATTTCCTAGTGACGTTCTATGAGTAGTTGACTGCTTTTCTTTTTCTTAAATAAGACCATTGACAAACTGCCTTTTAAGCTCATGACTGCCCATCGCCCCATATTTTGATATATATTTAAAAGCGTGCCCAACGTTTGTGCACCCTTGACATTTGGTATGTGAGAATGGGTCGCTTATAAGACTCGTTCTTGGGTTCAACAGCTCGGCTGTGTTCCTTGCCGGACTCTGTGTTTCCTCCCACATACAACATGGGCCTCTTCAAAACCCAGGCTCATTCCTTCCTTTCCTCAAAAAGACCCTCCACACAGCATCCCAAAAGTTCACACAGGCCCCGAGGGAAATTATTTTCCTCAGGGTCTCCTGTTTGGAGTATTAACTTTTACACTAGTAAAAAAAAAAACTGACATACTTTTGAAGTTCACTTTCTGTATAATAAGTCATAATAATTATTCTGAGATCAAGATATACAGATATATCACTTTGTATTTCTAAGTCAACATTGTTGTTTATATAATATAAATTTACCGGCATAGTGGTGTCCAGAACTTTAGAACACATCCCCACAAGACGGTTAGTTCTGTCCGTCACAATATGCCGAAAATTCATTATAATAATTTTTTTCTTAAAATAAAACAATGTAACATCCTTAATTAGTATTTGGCAAAAACACTTAAATAATAAATAAAAATAACAAAAACGTTCCACAACATGATAAATCAACTTCAAATACGTATATTCTCCTGACGAACAACAATAAACTGAATGTAGATAGAGTTCGCTAAAAGTAAACCTTTGCAGTTCAAAACGTATTTTGTTTGTGTCAAAAAACGTTATCAGTCGTTAACGTTGTTTGACAATTCGATTTTTCTTGTGACAAGAACGCTAACAGGTTATACAATCTTTTGATATTAAACAAGAGCAACTTTATGTAGTTAACGTTAAACTTTTCTGACGATTTAAAAAAAAACTAGAAAAGATTGACAAACCATTGTTTGACCATTATGTAGCCGAGAATCAAAAATATTTAAAAAAAAAAAAAACACGTTTTTGTAGATAACGTTGTTTGATTTTAAGCCCTCGAACTACTACCGTAGACTCAGAAACAATGAATTGCTGTGCCTCAATCATCACTCTACTAATTATGGGTATAATTCTCCACTGTCCAGTATGTCGAGACTTGTTAACTCAAGCCATGGTCTTGAAATTTTTGGTAACAGTCTAAATGATTTTTGTCATCCTTTACGACTCTACGAAAACTTTGACTTGACCTTGGCTTTGACTTAAATGTTCTTTCTAGTGTATATTTTGTCCTATTTTTGTCATTGCTTCATTTATGTACTGTTCTTTCTCTGTTTCTCTTTTGTCCCATTTCGTGAAGTGTATTTTTTTGTAATTGGACAATAGTCCGTTAGTTTATGAATAAGTAAATAATAAATAACATTACAAAAATATTAATGGGGTAGTGGTAACTAAATTCATACAAATAAGTTGTCTCCAAGTTGCCTAACCACAGTTAGGTAATGGCTTTAAACACCCTAACAACTGTCACAATAACAACAAAAACCTTTCATAGGTTTTTGGAAAAAGGGCCCTACTAGAGGGTCTACTAGATCATTATTCGTATAACTATCAATAATCCTCCAAGTAGGTACTTATATAAAATATGCCTACATTCAGAATTTGTAATAAATGAAAGAGAAGAGAAAAAAATTACTCTAATGAAATTAGAAAAATTTAGGTTGATTATTAATCAAGGGACCAAAAAAACAAGACTTCCTAAACAAATGTGGAAATCTTATATACCGGAGTTTTACTGCATCACCCATCGTCTGCTGAAGACCTTTCCAAATATTTCCTGTTAAACCCAGTCCTTCGCTATCATGAGTTTCTGTTGAACTTAATTGCCTGATTACTTCATTCCTATAGGTGATATTATTCATTTCGATGAACAAATCTTGTCACCACATGTTGCCGAAAGCAAGCAAGATATTCTGCCCTGAAAGATACAGAATCGACTACGTAAACGAGTTCGTCAAAAACACTAAAACTGATGATGATGATGACACGTAGCTGATGATGCACTATGAAATAAATACCTAATGGGCAACATATGCATTTTTTGGAGGAAATCAATTGACAGTTAAATAAGGCTTACAATTCAAGGAAAGATTATTATTTAATTTTTATGTGACACAACTAACAAGAGCTCCCCTGGGTGTGCAAAGAACAGTATCACTATATTGCTTCTCGGTGGGGCGATATTGAGTTGAAGAAAGGGTTCCCTTAACTCTGGTTTTGAAGAGACCCAGAAAATGAACGAGGAAAGGTGGATACAGGTAGCTTGTTTCACATGCATGCCGTTTTACATAAGAACCAGTCGAAGAACTGACCTGTTCGGAAGATGATGAAGTATGAAGTACTAGCCATATCAGAACAAACACTATCTAGTGTAGCATATATGTATAAGGTGAAAAAACAAAATAATAAACATAATACGGTTACTGGCAATAAAATTTGATACCTGATGGGCAGCATGAGGGTAGTGTTGAGGAAGTCGCCGGTGATGGACACATTGAGGTGGCCCTGCACCACGCCCTCAAACTGGCGCGCACTCTGGTGCACCGTGATGCTGACAGCCAGCCAGCCAGACCACGGCCATAGGGTGTCCACGTGCGGCACGCTCACTTGCAGCTGCTGGCCCGCGTACGGGTGCCAGGTCACGTTCAACTGAAGAGAATCGTTACATTACTATGATAAACTGCATTGCTTTGTCTTATCAGTCTAAATCGGTCTCTAAACTTAGAAAGTATGGGAGCACCAATTATCACTTGAGTCCAATACTGAGAATTCAGGGGTGAATTTACATAAGAAAATGTTTCCAATGCAAGCTACCAAAAATGGTTAGTTTATTTTTGCATGTTTTGTAAATAAATTAAAAAAATAACAGATTTTTCAGATCTAGGCATTACATAAGTACAGCTTGTCATATTTATCTCTGCAGGAGGTGAAAAAAAGAACTATCGAAACCATAGACTATTTTTGATTGATGATTCCATAGATTTTTTTGTATCCACAATATACAGGGTGACTGACAGCATAGATAAGTATGTTTATTTAAATATTGTTGCTGCAGTGTGTACGCAATGCTAAAAACCGAGTAAATTAATTATACTCTTTAAAAAAATAATTTGAATTATCTGTCTGCCATATTTAGAAAGCAGTTTGCTTTTTCCAAAGGTAAATTAAAAAGTACAGATTTATGACGAAAACAGAATATTATGAGGACATTCTCAAACATGAGATTCTGGAAAAAAAATCATTTGTGACCGAAATTCATTGTTCATCTAAATTGCAATACTATTGTAAAAATGGTACATACAACATTGCCCGCCACTCCTAGACCATTGAGGATGGTGACATTTACAATGGTTGGCATTCCCCCAACATAGATGGGCTGTGTGCAATGCGGCCACATGTACTGGCACTCTGTCAGGTCAATGTAAGGGGGGCTCAGGCTGCCTTGAGGCTCGTAACCCTTCAGAAACTGCGAACAAAGGAACAAATCACAAATGAAATGCCGATTATGGGAGATTTAACACATGCGCCTATAATGAAAATAAACATTGACAACAAGGATCATAATACATATGTATTTATTATATTATTTTTGATCCAAATACAAATTCAAATCAGCTGTGCAAATAAAAAAGGTAAAAAATTATTTTGTGTTTTCAATATTAGTCACTTTGCGGTGGAACAATATAAAATGAAAAATTAACTTTGTGCACTTCACTTTACTTATACAAACACACCTAGCAGTTTCGGCAAAACCTTGGCTTTGTCAGAGCAGATATAAAATACAGCTTTATAAATTTTATTCTGCCAAGTACAGTTGCGTAAAAACCGATTGGCGTATTTATACAAATAGAGTTATGAACACAAATGAACAGCTTTATTTAATTATTATGCAGGTTGTGGTTTATTTCCAAAGCACATAGTGACACATATTACATTATTATTAATGCAGTAATAGATTTACAGCAAATATAAAAATAGTGTAAATATAAAGCGAAACCGTAATAAATAGTGCACATAGTATTATTTATCATGACATATATAACCTATGCGCCGCTACGCACATATATGTATGCGCAAATAAGCAATGCCCCTAGCTCCAAGTTTTCATTTTTGCATAAAATGTATTAATGTCATAAAACGTGTCCCGCACATCCGTTATCCCATTTACATCAAAAACGCAGTGAAAAGATTAGTGAACTCATTAAAATATTTTTTATAGATTTCTTAAAGATCCATAATTCGCATGAAGAAAAGTAGTAATTAATAACTAGCATAAAAGTATAATAAAAACAAAATTTTCAGTAGTTTGGTGCGTAATAGCTGTTTAGGCAAAAAAAGAAAGCAATCGCTTTTTAAAGGGGAAATTACAGTAAAACCCACTTGAAAAGTATTGTTTTTTTGGTCTCTTGAAGACTAACATTGAAAAACAACCTAATTTATCTCACATGTAATGTTTTCCTACGTGATAAGTTTGTTTTCTGATCACTCACCCTATAAGAGAGTTTCACTCAATGTACTCTTTACATTTTTTTTTTAAGAGTGTTAAGTTTTTAAAACTCTTAGTATTCCTTAAAATCTTATATTTGTGTGACATAACATATTATTGCAGTATAAATGATAACATTTAATATTAATCAATCTTAAAATAATTTCAATAAATTCCCTAAGCAATATAAATAAGCTGTGACAGCAACTGATTTTTATTTATTAATTTAAATATTAATATAACATGGTAATACCATAACATAATATAATAACATAGTACGTAAAATCAGTAGTTGGTATATAATAGGTAGCAAGTGTATGGTTATAAAATTTCAAAACATGAAACAGCAAATAACATATAAAAAATAACAGGCATTTATAAAACCTATCAAAATGTTACCGATAAGATTAAAGAAAAAAAATAGTAGCGTATGTAGGTATGTCGGTAGGCTAATAATTTTTACAGACTTGCAATCAACTGGTATAATATAACCAACCACATTTTATATTAAAGAACCAAAACTGCATAAACCTGACAACAGAGAATATTACAGATTATTATCTAAAGATTTATTGAATAAAATATTAAAAAAAAATAAATAATAATAATAAAATTAAAATATACATATGTATATATATTAAAGACAACCGTTTGTTAATTTGGTCCCAAGCTTCTAAATGTTGGTTTATAATAAAATGTTATAAGTGAAAAGAGTAAATATAAAGAAGTATTCTTTTCATGATACTATAAATAAATAAAGAATATTGCGAAGAACATATTACTACGCAAAAACAACAAATAAAACAGCAAAAAAATTAACCTGGCAAGAATAATAGCATACCTGGTAAGCCTTTAGTAAGTCCAGTTTACCGTGACCTTGCTCAAACATGCTGATGTTAGGCAACCTTCGTGCGGACGCCATTAGCGCCTGTTTCATTGAGGCGGGAGTCAAGTCGCCACCGCTGCCCAGAACCGCACTGGCCAGTAGCGCCACCGCCCCCGCCACTACGGGAGACGCCACACTGGTGCCTACAATAACACACCAATAAAAGCTATGTCGAATGTGGAAAATGCATTGATTTATTTAATACTGTATCATGACAAGAGTCAATATAACAGGAGTATTTACAAAATTGGCAAATAAATGAAAAACATAATTTCATCTAATAATCAATGTTTGCATTCATTGTTTCGGTTTAAAGTCATTTGCTTGGGAGGCTTTTGGAGAAATCTTTGAGAGGAACTTCAATAAAATGAAATGTGCTACATTATTAATTTATTTTGCAATGTAGGGTTTTAGCAAAGTGCCCATCCAAATAAATGTGTATAGAAAAAAAATATCCTTTTTTTTAACTACTCAGCTTACCAGACAGAGAACGGCAACCTCCCTTCATGCTAGAGCCTCGCACACTGCTGCCATAGGTCACAATGTCAGGCTTCACTCGACCATAGCCCTGAGAGAGCAGAAATACTCAGTATAATAGCATTCTTCATTGTTTCGTTTGATGTGGAACATTTAATTTGATCAAAATATGAGTCAATGTAACACAAAAATCACTGGGTTGAGAAACATACAAGTCCGGCTCTCATCTAGTGGCGAATGGAAAAATAATAGTCACCTGAGGGAGTTCCCAAGTAGTCATGCCTCGGGAAGAGAACTTAGCAATCTGATCATCAAAGTTGATTCCTCCCACACCAATAACATCCATCTGGTCGGCAGGGTTGTTCAGTGTACCATACAAGGGACCATCGTTTCCTATTGCAGACACCATTATCACCTGAAGGAAAAGTCATTTTGTATCAATATACAACAACAAATTACAAAATAATGATTACTATATAAATTTAGGGTTATATTTCTACCTTATTTGCAGTAAGTTCCCAAACTTTGTCCACAAAGGGTTGATCCATGAAATCAGGCCCACCAATGCTTAAGTTCAAAACATTAATTTTTTTCAATATAGCGTAGTTGAAAGCATCGAGAAACCATGATGTGTAAGAAACCTGAAAAAAATAGAAGCAAAATAATTATAACACAAAAGTATAATTTATTGGCTGCACTGGAACAAACTGGCATGTAGCTTAAGATGTACAATTGAGCATTAAAGCACACATTTAATATTAAGAGATGCTAAAACTCATGTAATACATAATAACATTACATTTAAAGTAAAGTGCTCTAAATGTGGTACTAAATGAGAATGCTATAAGGTGCTTCAAAGGACTCTATAAAAATGGGTTTTTACACTGATTGTTTGCACATACAGGTATATACATAATTCCATTTATCAAGTAAGAGTGCCAATTCATGATTACCATGAGTCATTTCACATATGAGAGAAGAAGAAAAATAAACAAAGCGATGGCCTAAGCCTTTTAGGAAGAGAAATAGTAAAAAAAAGAGAGGGAAGGGTAAAGTAGACTTATTATAACTCAATCATATGTTGCATTAATCTATGTATATATACCTGATTATTTGTAAACACTCTAAAAATGTGCAAATCTGCATCAGGGGCAAAGCCCAGACACTCTTTGCTCGAAGCAATAACTCCCGCAACAAACGTGCCGTGACCCAAACCATCCTCCAAGGTCTTTTCATTGGTCCAGTTGGTTCTTTCCTTAATCTTCTTAAAATGGGGATGAGTTTTGGCCAAGCCGGTATCGAATACTGCAACTCTAACTCCATTTCCTGAAACAGATACAGAATATAATATGCTAAATTGAATTATTGTATAAAAAATACCATCTTCCTACCTGAAAGAGTAATATTGCTTGACAATAAGACGACATTTTACTTATAAAATATTGGAAAATATTGGAAAAAAAATAGAATAAAAAAAAGTTTTGTAGAAAATTGCTAAATTCACAGGAAATCACTAGATAAGTTATCAGACATGATAAGAACAAAATTGCATTTAACGAAAGTGGAATTAGCAAAATTACATATAATATTAACATGTTATTTGAAATACAATTGACTTTTGCAATGGTGAAAATTTATGTTTATAATGATTAGATATCTGAATATCAATATTTGTTTAAATTGGTTGAATTTAAACATTTAAAATTTCGTAAAAAGGAAAAACTATTTTTTTTAAATTCTGTCAACTAAGGCATTCTCACTATAATGGACAGTAATCATAATGGTCACCAAGTAGAGAACAGACCATGAATATAAACGAGACAAATTGACCTATGTCTTGATCCCCGCGATAGTACCCAAGTGTAAAATAGTCTGGTGACTACAATAGAAACAAATATTTTTATTATTCTAATTGTATCTCTTTTGATTTTAGGTGCATATTTGTAGTTTAAGCTGTCTCTAGATTTGTATCGCATTTTTTTTTAATATTAATAAAGATGCTCCATTATAAGGTTTTTTTTTGCTATATCTTACTATCTAAAAAGCACTGTTGCATGGCAATGCTAAATAACAGAAATCTACAACAGTCAAAGTCCTAACACATGTAAATAATAACACATAACAACCTGTCACTTGAATTTTACATAATTAATATTGAAAACAAAAATATTTAAAATAAAATTGACAAACTATCAAAAATTTTACAAGTGATAGTGACAGTTTTGAGTATCAATTATTTTAACCGTTATTTAATGATCATTTAATTTCCGAATAATGCTGATACAATACAATTTAAATTTATTACGTAACAATTGCCTATCGGAACCCTAATGAATAGCCTCTATAAAAAAAGAATCAACAAACCTGTTATACCCATTCCCCACAAGATGTCTGCCTGTAAGACTGCCGTTATTTGCCGAGGAACAGCTTTGAAGAGTTTTCTAAAGGGGCCGCCCTGTTGAAATTTTAGTCGCCGATTAGTTCATTATAAATATATCTACCATATAGGGAAAGCGCAAAAGGTAACAAATTTAAAAGTATAATAATTTAACCTGATAGCAAAAAAAAAGAATTAAAATTGAATCCATTTGTTTATGTTTACAGGATAAGTTTCCAACTGCTACAGGCACCTTCAGATTGGTACCTTAAAATGTATATAATATAAATATTATGTTAACCTTAGGTGCTTCCTCATCCATTGCTTCACTCTGTGATTGGATAAAGCGACCCCTCCATTTTGAGAAACCTTTTGCATTACTAAATTTTGAATTTCTTTTCCGTCTTTTGTGTTTAGAATTTGTATGATTAAATGAGTCTTCTTCTTCATCTTGATCATATTTTACAAATTTGATAGTTCTGTGAACCATCTGCTGCGCAGTGACGCTCTTGATGATGGGGTGGTCTTCGAGTGCCGAAACACCTGACCTTTTACTGGTATCATCTATTACAACCAAATCAAAGTCACTCGGATAGTCTTGGGCAGGGTTGTTGCGACTCAGAATTTTCCAATCATTGACCTAAAAACAAAAAGAAAAAGTCAATAACAATTAACACCATTTCAGGCTTTCATTCATAAATTAAGTAATATATATTAAGCAATATATTTTTTTAATATATAATTGGCAGAAGGTTTATACTCCACCTTAAGATCTATCTTAAAATAGATTATAAACATGTACACCTAATGACCGTTTTCATACAAGCCTTCACACAATCCATTTTCCTGTGGACACAATCAGTTCAAAACGCCACATAAGGCAGGGTATGTGGGCAAAGCATAAAGGTATGCGTACACACCATTTCAAAACATTCTGCGTAGACAGTATCAATTATAGCCATGCACAACCTAATGATAGTTCAGGTCCATAGGTAAATGGATAGTGTAAAAGTTATTGTATTGAAAAATATCTACAACTGGTACCATATTTTTGACAATGTTTGTACGCAGACCTTTAGGATCAGACGAAGACAGAACCAAATACAGACCAACAATGAAGACTGCAGGTTCCAGCACAAGTTTTTTTTTAATTGCTTTATTTACTAACGTCATACAATTTAGTACAGGTTATTTAAGGATCTTACCACCGCCAGACATACAACATGCCCGTTTTGTGGTGGTCGAGTAACAAATCCTAACTCAAGAGTATTATGAACTCACCCCCGAATGATTCAAGGCAGCACTGATGAAACCAGCTCTTGACACTGACTTGTAGTAGCCGGTAAATGTGACGATGTATTCGTTGCGCACAACTTCAGTTTTAAACTGAAAATCCAGAAACGATGTGGAAGTTTCATTGCACTTTTGATCGTTCAAATCGTGACAGGGACTAACATTCGAACTGTCAATTGAACATGAATAGTATTGAAAGAATAAACAGAAAACTAGTGAGAGACGCATTTTAACCCGCGTGAATACAGTTAGATAAATTCTACGCGTTCGTTTCACATGATTATCACTATTTAGTTACTATTAGGATGTAAATTACGATATAATATTAATTAGGACGAGATTAAATTTCAAGCACTATCTAGCGCGATGAATGTGATGTATGGAATATGGATATGGAAGCTGATAAACCATAGATATTCATGTTGAAAATTGACAAAGTAAACATCTCCTGTCAAAGCAGCTTCCATGAAGTGTCTATGGTATACGTCTGAGAAAGGCAACTCACAATTATTTTTATGAATTATTTTAAGCTCGATAGCACTGATTGCAAACGCAAACATGTTTGTAATATATGTTAATTTTTTAACGATCTCAAAGTTTAAAAAAATGGAATCGGACGAAATTCAAATGAGTTCTTAGTAAAATGTGAATATTAGCGTTGTGACCGCTTTGAAAGAACTGCTTCAAAGAACTACTTCTTTTGTCAACAGTTCGTACTTCATTCATTTTTCATTGAACAAATACTTCAATTGAAGTCGGTAGTTCATTATAGCGTTTATTCATTTCAATAACTTCATTTCACTGAATCAACCCTTCAACTGAAGTTGGTTGTCCATATTAACTTTCATTCATTCGATTAACTTCATTCCATTTGAAGCAGTATCGTTGTGAAGGCATTGACATTTCAAAATGAAGGAAGTTCTTTTGGTTTTCAAAACTCTACCGACTAGTACTATGTAATTTGGCAAGGAACCGGTTCCAGTTCTTTTTACTTTCTAAACTCTACCGACTAGTACGTGCTTTTTCGACGAGGAATCGGTTCCAAAAAGAACTGAACAAACAAGCGGATAAATCCAAATCTCTTTTTTCGCGAGTTCGACTTCAATTGAAGGGTTCACTTCGAAGGGTTCATTTTAAAGAACTAACAATTCGTGAAGCATTCACAAAACAATGAAGTTTTTCCCAACGCTAGTGAATATGCAACAGTTTTCAGTGGGTGGTGATCAAAACAATATTTCGCTCATTTTATTACAATCGTTTATCTTTGTCTCTCACAAGTCTCTCACTATCCCACGTGAGTGGAAGTACTATACCTACTGAATAGCATAATATGTTGTCAAGTAATGAGTTTTGTGGATAATTTTTGGGAGTGCAACTTGTATGTTTTATTTAAAGAAAAAAAACATTAATATATCTGAAATTGCCCAAAATCAAATTTACACAGAGGAAAAATATTTCATATTTTTCCTAAATTAAATAGCTCTGTTGCAAAATATCAAAGGAAAATAAATAAATTAAAAATAAATATTGCTTATACAAACATTGGAACTGGCAATTATTGTAAAGATATTTTTTTTATGATGTTACTCTTGTGTGTGTGGAGCCTATTTTTTATCATAAATAATTATTCAGATTTTGAAGGTACCTTACTAATCATTAAGTAATAGTGCAACACCGAAATATTCACCCAATCGATGTCAGATTGACGTCTGCGCCGCCTGGTGTTGCAGGTCGCCACTCGCCACTCAATATTCGATATATTCGCCGCGGCCCGTCCTTGTACTGCGTAGTTCTATTTATTGTGTTTTCCAATCGGATATTGTTCTCAACAATATAGTGAATGTGGCGGGGAGTTCTTCAACTCAAAGGTTAGTGGTTTTACTTATAAAGTTCTGTGACCAATTGCGCTTCCCGACCTAAAACAATAGTGGAAAAGATGACTCGAACAACGCTCTAATGCGCTTACATTATTAATGTATTTTGCAATCAACTGGCTTGTCAATGTCAAGCCTATGGTGCATAAGTGTTGCAATTGACATAGTATTAGTTTGTTTTTGCATTTCATCTGCACATTCATTAATGACTCAGATTCCCTTCAACTTTAAATCAATATCCGATTTGCTTTGTTATACTACCAAAGCCGAAAAAGTTTTTTTGTCAATATTGTATTGCATTTGCGCATTTTCACGAATAGTTGACAATGAATTATGATGATTTCAGATGTAATATGGAAAAACCTTCAGCACAGATGGGTGGTATTTTGGACTTGGCTACAAATCAGTCAGATATTTCTCCACCCAAGTTTAATTCCTCAAACACAATATTTACAGAATCATATTCAAGGATAGCCATGTACGAACAAAAGAATGGTCCAGAGGTTGTGAAATCTTCCGCGTACGATTACAACATGGAATATAAAGACGTCTCACTGAACACTCAAGAAGCACAAACTAAATTAGAACCGAGTGAAATTAATTTTCCCTCAGATAATTCGACGTTTGACACTAAAAATAAGAATGCAAATAAAAACTTGGTATTTGATCTCCCACTGCAGCCGGCCGGCGCCATGATCTCCAGTGTATGTAGCTCACTGGCCGAGACGCCGGGTGACTCGGGGGTGCTCTGTCTAGACAGCGACGCCTCTGAGCTCACCAGCGAGTACCCCCCAGGCATGAGCCTCAGCTTAGTGGGGGCCGAGGAGCTGGTCTCCGATAACGCAGCATCTGATGGAGAAAAGTATACCGACCCAGATACCAAATCCAAACCATCCTTACTCAGAAATAAGTCTGTCGATCTGGACGATGTCATGACACAGAGTGACATTGAAAACCAAAACATCACGCCCCCTATGCACGAGTTTGATGTTTCAGAAACATTGAAATGTTTTTCAAAAAAGAAAAATACTAAAAAGGCATCAGAGACCCTGCGCGATTCTCTCCCAGATGTGGTGAAAACTCATGAATCTAAAAGTGTTTTGAAAGCTGCATTTCTCCAAAAAACCTCTTCTTTTGAATTGTGTTCTGCAGATCCTCCCTCCAATCTCGGGGCAAAACCGAAAATGATGGAAACAATGAAATCAGCTTCTGACGACATTGTGTATCGACGGAAATGCAATAAAAAGTCTTCAAATTCATCCCAGCCCAAGAAGAGGGTGTCTTTCCACGAAGATATTCTAAACAATACAAAAACCGATAATATTCACATAGAACATGGATTCGTCATGTACAGGCCAGAGGCTTCCATGAGCTACTTCTCCGGCAGCAACATGAAGAAGCTAAGCAACTTAAACAACCGCTACTCTTGGTGCACAGCGGGAGACAGTAAGTACTTTGACTCCCAGCAGCCACCGGGGCGTAATGCTCGATCTGATGTGCTGACCTATGGAAGAACTGATGTCAGCGGATATCCTGATAAAAGTGGAATATATGAATATCAGGATGACAACTATTTGACCAAAAATGTTACCAAATCATGTGACTCGGAACATTGCATTAATAAAGTCAATACTTGCAAGTGCTCCAAAGAAGAATTATCGCAGAATCCCAACGATTCTCCGGTGGACCAAAGGCAACTATATATCTGCAGCTGCAATAGTTCCGATTCCAATTTGAGTACAGAATCTGAAACATCTTCAAGCCAAACACTGTCATTTAATTCGGACACCAATGTCAAATACACGACCGGAGCTGCCAAGAAGTGCGAGAACACTCAAAAATCGTACTCCTGTGATTGTATTGAAAATAATCTTGCAAGGCCCATGATGAGGACTATGTATTTCTCAGATGCCGATATCAATAATCACGCAGACTTGAGTAATGATGATACCCAATTGCAGATGAGTGAGATTTTACCAAGGGCAAGCTGCTTGAAAAAATCTTCCTTGAAAAGAAAACGGTACATTCGCACTGATATCATTGAAGAACACGATTCAAAGAATGTCAATACAGAAACTAGAAATAGTATGCGAAATTTATTGGACTCGAAAAATCTTTTTGGCTCTTTAAAAAACATCTACAAAAACATAAACTTTGGCCTCAACATAGCTGAAAGAGGAGTCCCAGAAGGCTCTGAAGATTGTCAAAGTGTATTGGAAGTTTTGCCTTCGGAAAATGTCGCTAAACCTAATGCATCTTTCCTGTCCAAGAGTTTTGATGCTGGAATTGACAACAATTTCAAACAGAGAGACATTCGAGTCAAAGTTGATGGTTACAGTCGCAATTACACACACGATGCTGACAACCAACTTCGGCGGCGGGGAGACAAAGTGGATGAAAGCATGTACAAGTCTGATATCTCTCAGCAAGAAGAAGCTAATGCATTCAAGGCCCAAAATGACATTTCTAAGCAAAGTTTAACATTGGACATGAAAGCTAATAACAGTAAGACATTCATGGATTGGAAACTGCAAAACAATTCCAACCAACCCAGTTCCGAAGCTACTAGTACTGCTGGTGGCGTTCGTAATAAATATATAGTTAATTGTGAAAGTACTGTTTATGAGCACAAGGGTGTATCTTACTGCTATGAGTACGATACATTTAAAACTACCTTTGATACTTCCAAAGATACTTTCACACCCATCAATGACAGTACTCAACCAGGACCGGCTCAAAATGTTTCTAAAGACAAGCCAGAAACTATTCCAACTAAAGAGAATGTTGTGGATGTAACCGTCTCTACTGGCCCTCCCAGCTCCAAGGATCAAGAAGAGGAGGTTGCCCCACCAGCACCCGACCTGTCTTCGGAAAACGATTCACTATCGGAGAATACAGACAAAGCCAAGTTCAAATTATCCAAATACATTATTGACCAACCGGATTCCATTAAAGGTGGTGTATCTAAACATCTGTCGTCACCATTGAGGCAGAAAAATATAATGCGCTATGAAAAATCCACTAAAAGTGTGGGCGACAATAATAACAAAGAAAATGTTGATTCTACTTGTGATTCAAGCAGCATGCAAGACATGATCAATGAGTGCTTGGATTTCGATGAAACCCTCGAGATAGTTGAAGGAAATGACTTCCAAATAAAGATGATCAATAATCGAAAGGCTTCCCTGATGAATCGCTTCTTGAAAAATGTCGGACAGAAGAATGCATTTGAAAACAAATTGAAAAACAATGTTTTCTATCAGAATAAGCTGAAAGAGGAATCAACTAAATTCCCGAGCATATGTTACCCGAAAAACGAAAAAATTTCACCTACATTTAAATTGTCTGCAAAGTTTATCGATTCCATGATAAACAAGGAGGTGATGGAAAATAAGAGGATTTCTGTCAAACTGATGACGGCTGATGAGCCATCTTACTTTGACAGCTTTGAAGAGAATGTGGCCATTGAGTGCTGTGAAAAACTTAAACTGGAGTTGTTTTCAGATTCATCGGAAGTATTGCACCGAGTAAGTTCCGCTTTTGTTTGAAACATTTTAAATCATATTGCAAAATTTAATGATTAACATGTTAATCAAAATCATTTTATTTCCGAATTAGATGCTGAAGGTTCGGTCAGTGTACTCGCAAGAAAACGGAAAATGGTCCCCGCTGTTGGTGTTCATCACCGATAAAGCTCTCTACGTTGCCGACGTAGAGCACGGCAAAACGACCTACAACCTCATCTGTTTCCTGACACATGACCTGCTCGATGTTATTGTGGTTGGTTACTATTTAATTCTAAATTTTGTGTTAATTTACGAGTCACAATTCCACAGTACAAAAACATGTATTATAATTTCTGTGTAATATGGGCGCTGATAGTCTATGTGTTGCGATGTTGACTGTTAAATTTTATGAACCTTTAAACTTACGGCTATCCTACTGAACAATGATACCTTAAAACTGAAATATCATTTGTATTTTTAGATTGGACCCGACAGTCAGTATGTAAAAATCTTTGACAAAAGCGGAGAATGCCGCTGTATCCTGATCACTGGAGACCGCTACTTGTGTCACCGCTTGGTTTCTTCTTTGGAATGGAGTTCACGCAACAGTCGAGTTGTCTATGGTACCACCACCGTTATGGGCAGCATTCCATCCATCCTTTGGAAGGAGAGAGAATCTTTGAAACGGACCCTGATTAATACCACTTCTGTACAAAAGGTGAATAACATTATTGAGTTACCAATTACCTGACTAATCATAATGTTCTGGAAAACCTTATTTATAACTTCATAATAAACTCATTTATCTATTGAAAAACAAGATCAGACTTACTGTTTTTTTTTTAGATTAGTAAAAATTTTCTTCAATTGCTTTGACTCAATTAAATATTGTAAATTTGAATGAAGCAGTGGAGTGAGGTGTTCAAGCCTGACTATGGTAATGTTATTATGTTCAACACAAGTTGACTCACTTGAACATAATTTAAATGCCGTATTTTTATGCAGATTGTACATTAACTCCGAAGCAGTCTGCCTACCCTTTGGTTTATGGTAAAATTTATTTTTTGTTTTGTAGTTTGAGGAATGTGCTTATTATGGAATGGTTGGCAGCAGCTCCCCGGGCTCTTGCAACAGGGGGGGAGCCCCAAGCCCATTCCCTCCTCTGGAAGGCTTCTTGATGTACAAAACCGAGAAGCAAAAGTACTGGCGACCAAGTTTCTTTTTATTGAAGTAAGTAATCAGGCTTGTACTATTATATACATTCAGATATTAGATGTATGTATATGTAAACATAATACCATGTATTGTGCATTTATGTTACGATTTCTATTGTCTTATTATAGATTTAGGATCACACCAACCCTAATTATAATTAATGAACTGTTTCTCCATAGGTCTGGAGCCCTGTCATATGGTTCCAGTACTCCACCAACAGACCCGCACTCCGAATACTGCCTACCACATTCCATTAAACTCGAAGGTGTCTTGGGCGTAAGAAGGTAACTATTCTTCCTTTCATAATTAAAATATTTTTCTTTTCTTTCGTCATTATCTGCAAATCCAGTTGTGGTTATTGAAATTTCTCCTATAGACTATACATCATTTTATTATGCACTTAAAGATAACAATGTACAATTTATTATTAAGAGGCAATATTAAATATTACACGATTGACAGTATTCTAAAGAAAATTATCTATATTGACTTAATATAGATTTACATACTTAGTTGCAGAGAATTATATTGTTACAATTATCAATTAAATAAATTGACTTCTATTTTAAAATATTTTTCACAGATGTACCGATGTACAAGGCAGACCGCATTGTTTCGAGATAGCCCTTAATTCCGGTAATGGATCCACCCTACAGATGGCTGCTCCTGATGATGACACTGCCTCCCAGTGGCTGCAGGGTCTCCTTATGCATGCTGCGCAGGTTTGTTTTAGCATCATACTCAAACATCATAACATTTTATACTGCAATTTTTTCTTGGTTTATTGAGTCATTTTTATCTCAACTTTGTTGTGTTTGGATAAGTGATCAACAATCCATTTATGGTGCTAATATCTCATCGATCATAATATAATATACCCGGGGGAGGTATGTTATCAAACTGTATTATTGACCTTACGGGACCTATGCAAATGGTCATTGAGATCATTCCATGAGTAGCCCAATTTAACTTATAAAGGGAAGAACACATGATGTGCAAGTGTATAGAAAAAGAAACCAGGATACATTAGGAAGACGTAGTATAATCAGTGAACGAAATATGTACTTCAGTTGGATGGTTTAGAATATACTTGGCAAGCTGTTATATTTGCTATATAATTAATAATTTCTCATCTGACAGTTAGTAGGGAGCAACTAATAATGTTTTATCTGATTTTCATTCTTGACTGACTATTTGATGGTAGGGGTTATCTTTTGTACTGAAAAGAACAACTTGTGATTTAACCATTGTTAATTTGTTCCTATCTTAGGTTTTCAATTTGTGACATTTTTCAGGCACTGGAGGGTCCCAAGGTAGACAAAAGCAAGAACACCTTGCCGGCTTGCTGCACCCTCTTGGCCACCTCTGAGCACATTGTAACTCTGAGGGAGCAATTGCAGGCACCCAAGTCCCTCACTGACAGCGAGATCACCCTCACAAACGACATTAATGACGACTATGATTCTGAACAAACAGGTATGCCAGCATTCTTCATCGTGTATAGGGTGAAGCATGGGTTGCACAGGCAGGAAACTGGACTCCTAAACTACAGATACCTTACAATCTGCAATTGCCACCGAAAGTACTATTTTTTAGGCCAGCTACGATAACATTATTTCTCTAAACTCTTGATTTAATTCACTTTAATTTATTTTGGTGGTTTTCAGTTTAATGCAGTTGATGTGACATATATTATTATTTTTCTAGATGTCCTAATCAAAGAGCAACAAATATCAAACAAAAACTGTGTTGAAATACTATCCTGCGCCCTCATCAAAGATCTCACGGCTTTCAAGATTCCGGACAACGGCGACAACTGGTGTATTTTGGTAATAGCCATATGTCAGCATACTTTCTAGTAATCCTAAAGAGTCTAAAGTGATTTTAGATTTTTACGTGTTTTATTTATTTCAGGAGTTTGTTTTCTGCGAAGCGCGCGAAGGAACTGAGATGGGACTGTTGTTCGGCAGCAGTGCTGAACTAGAAAGGTTTATCGGTTCCGTTGAAGCTCTTTGGCATAAAACAAACGTGAGTATTATGAGACGAACATCATTGAATGGGTATATTTAAATATTTATCATTTTATTTACATTATACGAATAGTAATGACATGCGACTGATTGATAAAGCGACCTAATTGACTTTCTTTTTGTAGCCGTTCATATTGTTGTTGAAATATTTGTTATAAGCCAAAAACTAACCTAGGAAAATATTTTTTCTCTGCAATTATATAAACCGTGGCGGAACACATTTAAATTGCCATAATTTTATAATTAACGTCAGCATCACTCCCTAAGTTAGTTTTGACTATATACTGTGCGATTTTTTAATTAATAAATTGTTGCCTTTTCTAAAATGTGCATTCGTGACACTGTTTGGTTTACGTTCCTTTATTGACCAATGGTTATTCTTTTCTTGCAGAATGGCGTGTTCCCAATCAGTGTCCTCCCCAACACGGAGGCGGTGAGCGGGCGTTGCAGCGAGTGGCACCACTGTCTCAACACGTCCTGGGACCGCATGTTGCCCGCCCCACAGCGATAAAGGTGTGAAGACAAAAGATAATGTTTCATTTATCTTTTACTTTTATTTGAAAAGAAAAATTTGTGATTCCTTTCATTATAACACGTGTAACAATAATAAAATTGCCTTTAAGTCTATTTATAAAATGTTAGTCTCCATTTTTTTATGCACAAAATGTTTTTTTTTTATCTATTGTAGATTCCACTAAATGTTTTTCATTACATAAATATCAATTTCTTGTATTGGTTTTCACTATAATATGAAGCTTATAAATAAGTATACATATTATTACATAAATCTGTCATAATATTTTTGAGGCCCACAGAACTTTGCTTTAAATTATTGACTGCGCTGTTGCTGAATTTCTTTCAGTTTCCTTTATTTCCATTCAATATTTTATTATCATTACTCTATTATTGTTTTTTTTATTTATTTAAACGCTTGTGAAGTTTCCATATTTTCTAGTACTGAATGATATTTTTTACAAAGCTCTTATTATGTCATGCGTGTCAATATTGTTTGCTGTTCAACTATGTTTGTTCTGAAAAAGTGTATGTATACCTTATTTTAAAATGTTACCAAGTGGAAATGCAAAAGCTAATGAACTACTCTCAGAAAGTTAAGTTATATTTAACCTCTGAAATGGCTCAAAAGTTTTTAATTCTCTTTGATGGTATCTCATTTTATTACTTCTTGTCAGCAGTGTTTCAAATGAAATTTAATTAATTCATATTTATATATTTTTTGTTACGTTAAAAGTCATTACGATAGGGTGGTTATTATGGGTACTTAGTTGTGATATTGTAGGACTATTGTTTTGCTGTGCTTTTAATATATTTTTACTTGCTGACGGATTAAGTTATTTGAATGTCCCCCTTACAAGTTAATCCATAAAAGCAAATATTTCAATGAATTATGATGAAATCATTTCTTGAAAATATTAAAATCTTTATCAGAAATGTATCTTAATATTTTACCATTCCCATCCCAGTTATTTCTTGTCTTTTAAGAATTATATTAAGATACAGGGATAAGCTATATTGACAATTTCTAAGCCACTGATATAAATTAATTGATTGTGCTATATATATTATGCATCTGTACTGAACCATATAAGTTATTGAATCGATTTTGGTTAGGGTGCAAGAGCATTCCGTTGATTTCTCAATTGTTTTTTGTGATATTTTTTAAACAATTGAAATTTTTATTAAGTTACACATAACTAGAGTGATTAAAAGAGAGGGAAAGCGGTAGAAGTTTGCTGGTTAAAAAAAGGATGATAATAATAGTATACGCTTGTTATGATATTAGTTTTTTTATCAAAGGTTTTGTAATTTTTTTTAGTGATAGTTTTTAGGGATAAAATATTGCAACAATATTGTTATATTTTGGTTATTTTTTGTGATATTATTTTTATAGATAAATAGTTAAGTACCTAATTTATAGCAGCGATTAATTTTGCAATACTCTTCATATTATAATTTATTTCAGTAACCTTATTGAATATTATAAAAAGTTTTTTTAATAATTAATTTATTGCATTTATGATTTTACCTACAACTCTAGTCCATTGAGCTGAATTTTTTTGTTAAATTCTACTACATATTTTATTTTTTAGTTGGTCACTTGGTGTATGTATAGTATATGTCATATTTTAGATCTCATTTTTAACTTTAGAGTGAGAATCTTTATTTTTGTAAATCTAAGAGATATCCATTAGGTGTTTTTTTAGCTTTACTTTTTGGAACACTCATTAAACAAATTGAGGGCTATAAAAGCAAATACAGTAATATCCAAAATGTCGAAAAAAAATGAGAATGTAGTTTCATAGAGATTCAAATTGTGAACCTAATAAATTCAATAGTTAATTGCAAACTCAGCTTTCTCCCATCAAAAGCCACATATGTATTAAAAGCAAAGATAGCAATATCCGTGTTACATATTTCAAATGTAAACAGCAATCAAATAAATGAAGTTATACTTTGAAGCCAATCACCATAAACCAAAGATGGCGATTTTTGTAAAGTTTTGTAAAGCAATGTTGCATGAAGCAAAAGCAACAATCTACAATGCTTGGTAGCAATTTGCATTAAACAAAATTTATGGCAGCGAATAATCCCAGATATCAAAATACTATATGAAGTCTGTTTTTCAGCTTCTGACAAACTCACATTGAATATTTACAAGTTTTTTTTACCTTTTTCGCAAAAACAAAATATGTAGTGGGAGATTGCTGCCTTTGCTCTTATATCCCTCAATTGTTTACAATTAAGCTTACTAGTAATAATGTAAGGATTAAGGTAATTTTGATACAATATGCAAAATATGATTTGCAATGGGAAGGATATCAAATAAATTATCTGTTTTTTCTTACATTAACACTAAATCATATTTATTTCCATTGAAACATAAATCTTTTCATATTTTTTTTCTTTATTTCATAATGTAAATCTTAAGTGAAACAGTTAATACCCTCCATTGCATTTGTTTTGCAGTCCAAAGATTAATTTTTTTACCAAGCTTTGTAAGTTTTAAGTTACTCTGCAAATGTTATTTTCAAATATTTTTTAACTTATGATGTATGTATGTATAAAGATTAGCTGGGTATATTGTATTGAAGAGTGCAAGTTATATTTATCAAACTTATCATAATTTTTTGTCATGGGTAAGATGACAATTTCCATATATTTATTCTAGAAGCAGCTTTTTTCTACACATGTGTGATACTAATATAAAACTACATAGATTGTATCCACCACATTTCTAGTAAATGCATCTTGAATCAGCATGAATATAATAAATGAATCTTAAAAGTTGTAGTGAAATCTTTCTATTAATCAATTATCTACTTATTAAATGATAGATTGTGTAACTTTATACATAATGTCCTAAAATCCACAGAATATGCAAGGTTTTCTTTATGCCACGTAAAATACATGGATAATTTATATAGCGCCATTTTTGTGAAATATCACCTAGTTTCCGACCTGACATCATCCAAATGATGAATAATTCTAAATCTGTGAAAGATTGACGAATGTCACTTTTTTATTTGGCTTTTGTATACTTTTAGGAATAAGATACTAAAAACTAAAGTTTGCCCATGGACAGGGGATGGCCAGAAATTACATTTTAATATTTTGAACTTCAAATTAACTATCCAGTGGGCTGTGGTGGTAGCTGACAGTGTCATAATGCCCATGAAAATGTAGTAATTGTAATAACTTACCCATCAGAATTCAAAAACATATTTCTGAATTTTCATAAACATTATATTTCATCCATTTCACTGATTGAAATAAGAAAGATATTTATGAAAACATTGTAGCTATTCAGGAAATATCAGTATTCTCTATTATAACCTAATCTAAGTTTGTATATTGAGGTGTAATGTTAATATATAAATACATATATATAATTGGTACCATTCATCAATATCCACCAGTTTTATACGCAGGAGGTTTGTGTAAGGTTTGTGCAGAAAACACCAACTGTTTTAAGAATACAGATGAATGCTATTAATAATATATAAAAAAAAGTACTTCTTTGGAATGCTATGGATGTCTAACATGGATGACTATGATTGGCTTTGCGATGTTAAGATTGTATAAAATCTAAAAGTTATTGAGGCTTTATTTTATTATATCGGTTTTCAAACTTGCTTGATTTAACATATTTTACACTACATAGAATAGATTGAGTAAAAATAATGTTTTGTTTACTAAGCTCAAAACTACCAAAGTAATAAAAATAACTTAAAAATAATTCCAATCACATATCTGATATTGTTGTAAGTGCGATGATTGGTGATTAAAAAAATAAATAATTATGAACATCTGGGAATTTGCCCCTTGATGATTCTTACTCTCTATGACAATACAAACAAACTGTCCATTTAGCCGGTTATTCTGAGGTTTGAACCGCTCTCACTCGGGAAGCTCTGACTTTCTGTTAAAAACTGTTTTTCTGTTTGCAACCATTTTCAACCCTAAAACTGAAGTATTTTTCATTTCTTCTTTTAAAATTCAAAAGAGGCGTGATGTGATATATGAATAATTTGGAATTAAGGATACTTTAAGATGAAAGTTTATATTTCATAATGGCTTTTAGTATTGATAGTCATGGAAGTATTATCTAACTTGTTGAAGTTTAATTTGAAAAATAACGTAGTTAATTTTGATGTCTGGGATTTCAACTGTTCCCAAAAGTTATTAGAATATTATAATATGATACACACATTGTATTGGAATATTTTAGAAAATAGTAAATTAATATTGTAACCCTTCTTTCTTAAAACAAATGTGTAATAAGTCTACAGTATGTGCTTTCGCTGTGCCATATCATAGACAAAATATAGCAGCTTTATTATAGCTCTCTAGTAAATAAATTATGTGCTCCTTTAAAACCTTAAAAATGTACTCACTTAATTATAAAACACATTATGTATTACCTTAACCCCACATACCAATATACTCAGTGTAAAATAACAAGATTCAGTAAATGTGTTTATTAAGTATGTCCCGTACAGTAATTATTTATTTGTATTTTTAAATACATAACATAATTTCAAAATTCTTTTAAATGCAAAAAAGCATTTCTTCCTAAAAATATTTATGGTACTTACTCTATATAATTCCTATATAAAATGCTTCTCCTTGCTTCCACTATTTTTAATCAGAAAGGCCCGTTTTACAATAGAATGTTAAGCCATCATATTTAAAACATTTCAAGGAAAATCCTGTTCAAATACCAGCCAACAAAATCGTATCTCAAAAAATACACCTTGCATAATATGGATTACTTTTCATATGTTTTGTCAATAATTATTGATTGATAAACTTAGGGTTGATTTAGTCATTCCCACGAGATGGATTTTTTTTATCACACTTGTTTATCGTGAAACTGTCAGGAAATTGCTTATAAATCACTCAATAGCAAAATATGTTCGTTTTGCTACAAGTGTTGTGCGCGAGATCTAACACCCCACAGTTATTTATACCACACAATATTACTAATGCTCTCGAGTCGCATTGAGTATTGAGTGAATTATTTGGTGCTGAGACTTTTATTGCCTGCAAGTCGGCACCCGGCCAACAAGAACACAACACAAGTGCAAGACGCTTTTTGCTATAAGCGCACTGCCAGTTTGATATTAATATTTTTAGTATACACTAGCGTTGGAAAAAACTTCAATGTTTTGTGAATGCTTCACAAATTGTTAGTTCTTTAAAATGAACCCTTCAAAGTGAACACTTCAATTGGAGTTGAACTCGCAAAAAAGAGATTTGAATTTATCCGCTTATTTGTTCAGTTCTTTTTGGGACCGGTTCCTCGCCGAAAAAGCACTGGCTAGTCGGTAGAGATTTCAAAGTGAAAAGCACTGGAACCGGTTCCTCGCCACAAAAATCACGTACTAGTCGGTAGACATTTCAAAGCGAAAGGAACTGGAACTGGTTCCTTCATTTTGAAATGTCAATGCCTTCACAACGGTGCTGCTTCAAATTGAAGTACTTCTTTCAATGGAATGAAGTTAATCAAATGAATGAAGGCCAAAATGAACTACCAGCTTCAATTGAAGTGTTGGTTCAGTAAAATGAAGTTAATGAAATGAATGAAGGCTAAAATGAACTACCACCTTCAATTGAAATATTTGTTCAATGAAATTAAGTTATTAAAATGAATGAACGCTATAATGAACTACCGACTTCAATTGAAGTATTTGTTCAATGAACAATGAATGAAGTACGAACTGTTGCCAAAAGAAGTAGTTCTTTGAAGCAGTTCTTTCAAAGCGGTCACAACGCTAGTATACACCATACATACGTTTTTACCATCAGTTTTCTGGCAGATGAAGAGTTAGATGCAAGCTGGGGAAATTCCGTTTTAGTTTGCTTTCAAACTTAAATATTTAAAAAGTATCAACTTTACTAAGATGAATTTCAATAATAACAATCATTGAATATACTCGGTCCATAGCTAACTTCATTCTCTAGACCTTTAGTAAACGCTTAGATAAAACTGCTGGGCAAAAAATCGTTGGAGATAACTCATATATTTGCAAACTTCAGGATGGCAAAGATTCTGAGGTAGGTGTTTAAATTTCGTCACTTGCAATTTTTTTTTTCATAAAACATGGAAAAGTTAATAATTTTGAAACTGTTAATTCGTGGTGGAATTCCGTTGTAATGATTTCAATAAAGTAATTTTTAACTTTGTCCCACATTTTATTGGCAGATCGTTCCGGTTTCAGCCTGTTACTGCCTAAATAAATCACAATATAGCAATACTTATCTATTAAATTGACATAAACTCATTGTTATCCATCCCTGATCCTCAATAATGTATAAAGACCGTAGGTAACGGTCTACCAATAAAAAGTGGAACAGAATTAAAAATTGATTCATTTCAATTATTACATGGAATAATATTGACACTTCTCCTGAAAGTTATTAATTCAATTACTATATCAAGTCATGACTTAGAAAATCAAAATTTCAATCCATTCTGGTAATCGCACCCTACACATTTTCAGCCTGTAAATGGTTTTTCTTGTAAAATGTACTCTCTCAAGTGGCTTTAACTTTTGTATATAATCAAATTTATACGCTTAGATGACCAGCCCTTGGACCACCTGCATTGTCTAAAATTTTAATTTTACCTTTTACAATAATTCTGCTCAAACACCATCTTTAGCGAGCGATATTATTTGTTTTCAAGACTATTGTTGACATTCACTAGAAATCTTGTAACATTGGTTATGTATAGATTTATTGTATCAATAAAGTATTTATTCAATATAAAATGAAACTTTTATTTATCTGTTTTTGTTGTTTATTTTCCTTCCTTAGTCTTGATCGAAATGTAAGCCTACACTAGTAAAATTCATAAAAAGCATGTGGTGCAATAAATTATAAATTGCTTTAACACAAAAAAATCACACAAGTATACATAATTTTTTTACAAAAAAATTAAACAATATTTAATCAAACTATATTTATTTATCTTTTTCGTTGATTGGTTCATTTGCTACCCCACTTTCTTCCAGTTCAATTGTGTTCTGAAAATAGAAAAATACTGTTATTTAACCAACTGATAAACTGCAAATCTTTACTATGCACAAACTGTTTTCTGAAGCAGCAAAAACTCTGGAACGGTGCGGTCTGCGTCAAGAAATTTGCTCAGTATTTTCTGTTGGAAATTTTTAGGTCAACAAAACTATTCTCAGCACATAACGTCATTTCTACTTTGCATTTTGAAATATCCATTTAACTGATAAATAAGACAAGATGCCAAATTCTTCGCCCCATTTTTTTCAACAAGTAAAGATTTGCATTAAATTATGTACTAATGTACTGAGAGATGCAAAAATGAAATATTTTTTATATTAACAGGCAAAATTGATGGAATATAAAAAAATGTTTATAATCTTCTAGTTTAATAAACAAGAACCTTAATCATGGGCGAAGCTGGGTAGTAATACTAGTTATGTGATAATAAATCAGAAAACAGATCTTGAAATACTTCTGATAATTCAATGTTAATTTTTGCTTTACAGAATAATTATTTATTACAGACTCGTGTACCTTTTCGTATGAATTATTAATGCTTCCTCTATGCATAGCTTCTTGATAACACATTAAAATATTATCCTTTGTCAATCTTGGCTTTTTACAATGGACATCTTGTTTTGGGAGATATTTTTGAATAAGTGGCGTAAAAAGATCTTTGTGTACCTGTGGAAAAATTAAAAATAAAATCACCGTTTCATAAGGTTAAAGAAATAAGAATAAATATCCTAAGTAACTAATAATATTTTTTTACAAATTCATAATATTTTGATTGATTCTTTAAACAACCAAAGTGTCATCTAGCGGAAAATGGTTGAAGCTTGATAATTAAAATGTTCTGTAAACAGAATTAATTTATAAGTTTTCATAGATGTCACTGATCTATTATGCAGAGGTTCCAACAAAGTGTTTTTTTTTCTACGTATGAATTTCATTATTTAGTTTTAATCATCAAGGTTTTAACCTAACTTTATAAAATCACCATTAACACAGCTACATTGTTCTTAAAATTGCTGTTTTTAATGCAAACGTGGTACTGTTTGCTTTTCGACCATACAAAAATATAATATACATAATGTGACTGGTTTTGCGTCACAAAACGCTGTTGGGTGTTTGATAACAGAACGTTATGATGATATATTATGATGCACACTTACTATTTTGGCCCGGCCGTTGGTGGGAATTTACTTTTTCTTGGATGATTGGTTTCTGTGTGTCAGGATCTCAATGCATTTATCTATATTCATTGCGGTATGATTTCATAGACTGAGATCGGAAACTTGTGGTAAAAGTTTTTAAATATTACTGATTCTACGACAGGTTTCGAGTAATTCTAAAAACTTTTGATCGATAAAAAATGATAATTATTGAGGCGATCAGCATAGAAGTCACGCAAGCCCAAAAATAACAAGTTAAAAAAACGAGAGGGTTAACCGGCTAAAAATGTTTTCGATTAAATATCGCGTCAGTATTTAAAAAAAAAAAACCTTCTAAAGAGCATTCTGAAAGGGCATTTTACTATTATTTTGATATTATTCGCCATAAGCAGGTAGTAATGTATGGTTGAAATACTTTTTAAAATCAATATTTGTACATACTATCGTTGTTTTGGTATATTTTTGTTATTTTCTTGTTACCTTATTATTGTCTCCTTTATAATACAATTTTAGTTTTTGTTCTTATTTGTGTTATGTATATTTTATGGAATGCGTGGGATTGTACATCCCCACATTCCGAAGTAAATATACATTTTATTATTTTTACCTAGCCTAGTTTGATTCCAAATCATTCCAAAAAAGTTATGTTTTTGGTTGAATCGGGCAAAACATAATATTAAAATGAACGTATTAAAGCTTCTGCGTCATTGTAATATTCTTTCAGTGATTAATATTACAAGGAAATATATTACTTTTATTGCACATATCACGAGCTCCCGGACACTGTTCACACTTACCATTGCCGGGTCATTCGGCCCGGTGAGGAAAGATACGATTAGCCCGACTGTGATGGCAGTGAATGACCCAATCAGCGTGTAATAAAGGTACGACAATCTGTAGAGGGCGAATGGTGTTTCTCTATAAAAAAAATAATCAGTAGGTTATCGTTAGTATTATAATTTTGTTTACGGTGAAGATTTACAAGCGAGGGGTTTGTAAATCTTCCCTGTAGTACAGATCATCGTTTGATAGATTCCTGAAGAGGCAACAACTCTTTACGGTCGGTTCTGGTATCATGAAATTAGCTCAAATGTTCGTCTCTGGAATTTTAGGAGATCGCAAATATTTTCAGTGGACAGTATAATTTCCATCATGAGCTTTGGAGTTTCGACAGAATAACAAATCGCTTTATCCTCAGAGCAATAATATACCAGGAGGGATAGCTTTGCGAAACAATGTTGTTGGGATTGTTGATTTTTTCCAGATTCGGGCGTGGCTAGGGTTTTCATGGACACACTTTTTTACATCCATTCATAGCACATGTCGACATGATATTTTGTTTATTTGTGTAACCACTTTTTCAAAGTATTGTTATCAAAAGAAATATAGGATGAAACCTCAAAAACCGTTGAGTTATGCCGCATAACAAAACGTAGTGGGCGGAGTCACCGGAGACGCATGGGACGGAAAACATGCTTACATGCCTAAAAGTGGTGCGATATTATGTGACAACTTGTCTTGTCTCTTTATCTCTCACGGTTTACGACGTAAAAACCCGGAGAAAATGATTTATCGTAAATTTGTATAGGTTGGGTAAAAATATTTAGCTCTCTCTCCATACATATTCTTACTCCAAGGCTTGATCTATATAACATGAATGTGCAAAAAGATAAAGTAGTGTTGAAACGCGGTAAAATGCGGTGCAGTAAAACTAGATGTTAAATTTGTAAGAAGAATTTTTTTGATAAGCTTGTTAATTTAGTTAAGTCACTAAAAAAAGTTCGTAGATATAACGGACTAGAATGAATTTGGTTATTTTTCGAGGCTCGTTAGTTAGAAACAACGTGAATATTTACCGTGTTTCGAAATGCACGGTCGATTTAGAAAGTGAATCAGTCTAAACCGCCATTGCATGTTGTTTTAACATGATAAAGCTTTCGCGTGTATGAGAAGTCCATTTCGCTCCCAATTATTTCCTACTCATCTATTCTAAAACAATCTGAATAAAGGTAAATGCAGATGAAGTGGATTGTACTGAAATGTGATGAGAGACATGTTCTGCAATAGCGCGATGTTGAGTGTGGTAATACTACACCTACTCATAATTAACATCAAATAATATTTTATTACTTATTACCGACTGAAGAATATTAATATAGTCTGTATAATACTACTTATAAAACTCCGACTTATAAGACTCCCGGCTATAGTAGATGTCCCGAGTTCGAATCTCGATAGAAACTCAATATTTTTATTCACAAGTCTTTTTCTATTTATTTTTTCTTTTAATATTGATTATATTTAGTATTTTTCCTGCTAGTTTTTTCAAAAGTATAAGTACTATCAAATGTAGTACTTAACTCAAAATAACCGATTTATAACTATTTACTTATGGCATGTTGTTTTCATTATTAATTTAAGTTACTGAAAAAATAAAATCACCATCCGGATATCGAACCCGAAATATCTCGATTTAAATTTATGGTTGAGGGCTTAATTTGGTGATAAAATTCATTGCAACATGCATGTGTTCAACTTTTTATAAGCTTTTGGTATGTATGCTTCGATTATTTCGAAAGTGTGTTTGTTTAGTTATCCACCTTTCGAGTCAAAGAAAAGTCGTTCGTGAAGTTATTGCGGAAGAGAACATAATGTCGTCTCTACTAATCCGATTCTCCTGTTCCAAGAACGAAGGTAACATAAAATAACTATTTTCATCACTCAGAGAGTGAAATAAAATAATGTTTCGTATAAAGTAATGTTCTATTATGTCGGGATGAAGCACACGTTCGTAGCGTTTTGGTACCTTATCAGTATTTTTGCAAACTAACACATACATTGAAATATGCATACGTAGCAATTTCATTTCCAGATTCCAGTGGTTGGATATGAAAAAGTCTGAATACTCTCGATAATCTCGTCTACGCTCAAGATTTGGATTCTTGCATATCCCCTTATAACCCAGACATATTTTCTTGAATTTTCGTAGTACTTTTACAATAATTATTTTAAATATTTGGAAAACACATCATCAAAGAAATATTACACCTTTCAAATTAATATATTCCTACCATTGATTTTATTTTTTCATACATTTATTCTAGATCTCAGGGAGGGTGGTGCAATCCCATGAGTTCCACAAAATATGTAGAAAAAATACAAAGATAATTAATAAATAAAATAAAACATGATAATATAGTATTAAAAATAAATATAATAAAGAAAATAAAATTAAAATAATTAATATATTTACTAAGAAATAACAAGTTTGGTATATCTAGCACCTAACAGGCAGTTTTTAACGTTACCTTGAGGTGACGCGGGTGGAAAATTATTTTCATATATTCCTTTAGAATGAAAAAGTCGATAAGTTATGAATAAGCCAAGATAGTTCTGTTTTTCTAATGAACATGTATTATTTTTTGCTTGTTAAATGAATTAATCAATGTTTTATAATTCACGATAGAAATTATTTTGCGAGCTGAAAAGTTAAGATTACTTAAAAACTAAAATCAAGACAGAAAATACGTCAGAGTTCACCGTTGGAGATTTTTTTTTTCAGGTTTTTGCTTTTGAGCGTAGCAGTTTATTGTGAAGCGCAAACAAAGATATAAGTCTACGCAGACTACCTAATCCTTTTTTCGCTACAAATATCACTGGAGTCCGGCACTTAATCGTTCCTGCAAATTAGATTGTACCTGCATAAGCATTTTCTAGCAAACCACGGTTTTCTTTGCCTCCACCTCCGTGATCCAATTTAAAGCCGGCAAGTTATTCAACTAAGGTCGATTTATTTTTCCAATGAAGTTTCCTGCCGCCTCAACGGCGTTCTGACTGGTCTTTATTTCTGTACAGTTGAGTGGGATGAAAAACAAAAGTTCGATTTGCTGCGGGTTCTTTGACTACGGGTATGGTTACAATCGTCATTTTAGTCACTTTAATATTAAATTGTTGATGATATTGTGTGCAATTTTGCATTGCCTCTACTAATTATCAATTATAAGTAAATGATAATGATTGTTACTACAGGCAGTGCCTTGGGTTCGACAGTAATTAAATTTCCAAAACAAATGCCTGCAAGTCTCTTGGCAGCTAATGACTTATTAGTAAAGGTACGCAATGCGTCAACAGTCAATTATATTCCATTGAAGCCATTTTTCTCTCAATAGCATGCCTGCCCCAGCGAAATATTAAGTAATATATTTTTATTATTCATTTTTATGAAGAGAAAAGCTTATAAATGGGTAAGCAACGACGGCAAACATGACAATACTGTGTAAGTGAGGTTTTGTACTATCTGCTGTCATAAGTGATTATATGTATAACGAGAAAAGCATTCTATATCTACATTGAGCGACTATCCATGTAATTTTTCTGTTTAATAAATTTTAACATTAAAATTTGTACAGCGCCCTTGAGGTGATTTCTCACAAAAACGGCGCTATACAAATTATCCAAATATTATTGTTATTATTATTATTAAATTCTTCTTTCTAACAATTAGTAAACCAAGCTAACAATATTATTTAAAAATAGTTATTTTTATACCGACTCTAGTTTTTTCACAATACTTTTAAGAAATTTAAGCAAACAGTTTGAATTAAAAAAAAAATCTTAATTACGTACCTAGTCGTTGTTTTCAATTGGAACTTCGGAGTATTATAGCTAGGAGTAGAATTTACAAACTAAAAATAAAGAAGTAGTAGGAAAAACTTTGAGAAATATGGAGTAGAAAAATTTACTTAAGAATATTTTATTAAAGAAGCTACAGACTGGTGGTTTTGATCGACAGTGGCGCAGACGGATATGAAGTTTGTGTCGGTCCAGTTTTATCAGTGGTGTTATAAGCAGTGGCGGCTCGTGACTTTTTACTGTGGTAAAGTGTTAAGATTGAAAAGTACGACGTTATTGATGCTGTTATAGTCGAAAATGATTTAATTTTTTTTTCAAAATTAAAAGTATGAAGATTTTCAGGATTTTTTAGTTTTGGTGGAACACTGCACGGCTTGCTGAAAAATCTTCATACAAAAAATGAAATTTAAAAATATAAACAAAAATTATTTTTGTCTATAACAGCATCAATAATGACGTTTTCTTTCAATCTTAGCACTCAAGCACACTAAAAAGTCACGAGCCGCCACTGGTTATAAGCGTTCACTATGCCTCCGTTTTTAACTCAAAAACTCTCTAGCATAGGAATTACAAAATCCCTACATTCATTCAAATCTCCATGGCTTTTAACGAACATGACAACGCCTACAGGCTATTGATGTTGTCAGGCTTGGGTTTATTCTGCATGCCAGAGTGACTAATCTGGAGAGCTCTTTAAAACCGATGGTATGTCCGAAAACTGATCAATGAAAAAATCAATCTAAAAAGGTAAAACACAGAAAGCAAAAACAAAGGGATTCCACCTAGCAACGCGTGAACGTTAATTTACTAACGCGAGCCCCGCTGGAGCAACAGTTTCGACATGTAATTAAGTTGCTACATCACAAGCAACCCTGATTTCGCATTCGATTATGCTGTGAAGTCAGAGATATGTACAGAATATTCAAATAGCAATTTGTTTACACATAAAGCAAGTTAACAAATACCACATTATTTCGTAATTGAATTCATTATATTATTTCTCAGCTTCGCAGTGTTTCCCGAACATATTTTTCTCATCGCACCCTTTTCAAGATTGTTTTTATTCAACCCCCTTCCCCTCTCTAGAAGTGGAAGTTTGAATGTGAGTTTGCATTTGCTAAGCATAACTTTTTTTTTTAACAAATTATATAAATACGCTATCGTTCACCTTAGAGTAAGTCCTGAGTCCCGAATGACCTAGTTAGGTGAATATCGCAGTAAAAATCACAAAAAAAGTATAAATCAATAATAACATTAATAACACATTATTTAATTATTCAAATGTACGACTTTTACGAGGATGCACGACTAATCTATAGTCACCGCCACCTTGCACCCATCACTGTCTCCCGCTTACCCTTGAGGCCACCACCGCCCCCTGGATATCTTCAATGCCCCCCAGGAGGGGCGATATTGCTTACTTTGGGAATAAATGTTCTAGCGTTAACCGCAGAATAATGTGGACGCTTGTTTGGCGCTGCTTGCGCTTATAGTTATATCACTTCCAAACTTATCCGTTAAACTTCCCTGCGATCTTTATTTGTGTTTTATCGCCCTTTGCTAAATACTTCGGTGTGAATGGATTAGCTACAAGTCAGTACAGATCGATATACAAAACTTCGCAGTCTGTGGCGTCGCCAGCATGCAAAAAAACCTACGGATATAAGAAATTAGGTCCTTCGTTCCAACCGTCTAGAGCCAGTGATTCTATGGCACCCCTAATTGGGGTATGTTAAGGTAGCGGGGAGGGGAAGGAGATGGGGAAGAGGAAGATTGGGAAGTACCTGGCTATTCAAAACTGGTCACCAAACACGGCTAAAGCCATTTTAAGCAACGTTTCAATTCAGAACGGTGGTCTTTCACCAGAGCGATACTAAAAGTATCTGTGGAACGTGCCACAAATATACTTAATATTATTTTATATGAATTAACCTTTGACCTTTGTATTCGTAGTCGAGCGTCTAACCACTAGACCATGGAAGCCGTCAAAATATTAAGTGAAAAAAAAAATTGAGAAGGATTTTAGGAATGTAATATCGCAGTGTGAATGTATTGTCCAAAAAATGTCATTTTTAGAAAAACATTAAAATTAAATAAGTTTTACGTCCTTAAGTCTTGTCTTGAATGCTTATTATCCAATGCGGACAGTATCAATAAAATTTATGTGCTTGTTTAAAAATACTCGAAAACATCATAAGTTTTATACTATACCAGTTTTAACCTAAAATAGGCCCTTTTGTCTTTTTATGTTTATAAGTTAAGGAAAAAGAAAAAATATTTTTTCTAAAAGATTTAAATTAAATCTAAGTTGCTACCATCTCAAAACAACACCTGTTTTGACTCGCGCTTGTAATGCATTCACAAAGCGATATGTTCAAAATGCGTGTTCATATACACCACTTTATTTGAATTTAAAGTCAACTAAAATAAAATTAGATAATTCAATTAGAGTACGATTATGTCCGACAGTTAATATTATCTAATCTAATCAGTTAATGCATTCATCGGAAACTTGCATGTGCCGGGATCCAAACTTATAAACCGCCAATTTCAGTCTAACGGATATTTTGTCTTCATGAACAACATTTCAAACAGAAAAGTAACTGGATCTTAAAGCTGGAAAGGTACTAAATCACCGATTTTCCATTTAATACAGACGTGTTTTTGGATAAAAGTCAATTATTTTTATGGTATTCTCATCGTTATTGATCACGGGACCAACCTCAGACGAGATACGTTTTTGTTTTTTGTTTTTTAAGAATATTTGTGTTATTTTCTAAATATACTGTGTAAAAGGCATGGGTACAGTAAAAACTAACAAGGGTGTAACATATGAGGCAAGAAGAAAAACGTTGTTATCCGAAGTGGAAACCTAAATTTAAAAATGTCATCTAACTGTCGAAAGGTATTTTTTTCATAATTACGCCTCTCCCGTATATTTTAATTTTGATTTTTAACATTTTATATACAATTAAACACATTGAAAGTATAAAGGCGGGCTTATAGCAGTGATTATTTTTAGACACGAAACCTACCATTGCAAACTACACGAATTCTATGCATTATTTTGTACACATCACTAGAAAGCCGGTCTACTTAAAAGATTTCATTGAAACTTCTTTCACTTATAGGTGAAAATGAGACGGTCTGCATAGCTCCCATAAGCACTCGATCCATTGGCCAATTGTATTTTATCCCATGTTTTACCTTATTCTCTAGTAGTCCCTAAGGGCCCATTAATAATGTTTGCAACTTTCGCAAATAAAAACTATTATGGGTTATTAAATCTATGGGAGGTGATTAACACAAGCAGAACAAGAGTTTTTTTTTAGTTTGTAGTGATTTCAAAAAATTAAAATCGTACCAAGTATTAGAAGCCACTCTCCAGTGTAGTTGGGAAACTTAGGACTTTCAGCGGAACGCCAATTTAATAGCTTTGGACAGTTGAGAGGCCAAACAAACATCTTATTTTATATCAAGCCTTATTTAGAATAACACCCTCTCAATTAATCAATCCATCTCTTGTAAGTTTGAAATTTTCCTCAATTTTCGGAAATATTTTCTTAAACTTTGAATAATATGAATGTTTTATTTCGTCTTCCCTTTCTCCTACTTTTGAAAGCATGGCCAATAATATAAAATAATATGTTTCAACATACTTTTTGATAAATAATTACCCGTCAATATTTGCGTGAACGACGTCCAACAACACGGTGCTAATGTTGTTCGGCTTCCCCCAGCGGCCGTCGCACCCGGCAATGCTGACGGGCTTCGTGGGGTTCACGATCACCCCGCGGGCCATGGCGGCCTGTGTGCCGACGGAGATCCAGCCCACGAGCAGGGTGGATACCAGGCCGCCCACCAGCGCCCCCTGTATAGGTATAGACATAATTACAATATTAGTTCCTGCATGGTTGTATGGAGATGTGCAAACACAACGCAACATATCAAGTAAACGCATTACCGCCTTCAACCCAGTTAATTCAATGAAAGCGCCTTTTGTTTATTTACATACTATAGCAATCAATATTCTCAGTGTAACTGAATTGCTAGTTTTTTTTTCATGTAGCGTTTTAAAGTGTGAAAAAAATCATAGTTCATCATATTTCAGAATAATCTTGACAATGAAACGGAAAATTTAATCTCTTGAACGGAAAGATTTGTACAGTTTTTTCTGGCTAAAATTTCTAGATTAAAGTAACTATTTTCAACTGAGAGAAAATTTATAGATTAATGAAACTATTTTCAAAAGTAGAGCTTTGAAACATGATGTAACTAACTATTGCAAAGTAATGCTAAACGTATTTCAAACTATCGGTAAACATATAGTAATATATTTTACCTAATATGAATGAGAATAGATTTTTGATATTACTTAATTAAAGTTTTTAATTTCGAGATTGAAAGAAAAAATCTGTGCATAAAAGTTCGTAAAGTATTTTATAAATTTCAAATGTTCAGACTTTTGTTCGATTTCACTCAACTATGGTCTACAATAAACTTTTAACTGCTTACAATAGTTTCGAACAGATTTCCGTTCGAAAATGTTCTATTTGAGTCTTTGTAAAAAGTTGATGGTTTGACTGCTAACCCGAGGTAAATGCGTACATATGCAGAATTTTACCGTAGAATTGGCCCAGGGAAAGAACATCCCCAGCGAGAAGAGCCCCAGCAGGCTGCCCGCCGTGATGCCCGATAAGCTCTTGCCGGCTTGGATCAGCGCTCCCATCTTCTCCACAAGGAACACCAGACCGACGCAAATCACACCTGGTCAATTAAACATTATTTTACAACGATAATAACAACACGTACATTATTTTATAATTATGAAATTACTTTACGCGGAACACCAGGCTCTTTAAAAGCACACTGGGAATCAACATAACAATAACACATTTGAACAACTCGATTTTAAGATATCGTTTTATTATTTCTAATTTTGTAACTGTTAATTCATGGTGGAATTCCATTTTAATGATTAAATAAAAACAAATTTTTGGTCCAGTCAAAAAATAAAAAAAAGTGGAATAAAGTTATAAATTTGTTTTTATTTAATCATATCGTTTTATATTTTATACGACCATCCTCTCCACCAGGCTGACGCAAAAAACACGGAACTTGACTATCATGGAGAGTATTGACTTTTATGTTCCCGATGGTTGCTAATGGTCATGCCGGCGAGGAGGGCACTCCTGCTGTTGAATCGCTGTCTCATGTCTGTATTTTTAATCGCTTTTCTCACTTGTTTAATACATATGCTTTGTATTATCTTTATTGTACACCATATACTCGTATGTATTTTTTATATTTGCCTTTAAAAACGATTGAAAACTATAGTTTTGTAATGTTTTTGAAAGGAATACATAATTGAATTGAATTGAATTAAATTAAATTGGAAACATTATATCGTCCTTCACGGGAAAATGCCTCCCATATGGTCAACTTTACAAAAAGGAGTTAAATATAACATTGCGTAGAATCTCAATTTGTACTTCAAGTTTCAATGTTTTTATTGGTGAAAATACATTATTGCATCTAAAACTGCAAAGCGTATTTTTGATGTGTCAAAAAACAATCTCTAACTCTTAAAAATCAGTTTTTAATTTCCTCCTGAACAATTGCGTTTTTAACACATGGGAGGTTTTTTCGCGTTGACGACGATATATAATTTATCATAGAAAATCGAATACCTCGGTTAAGGGTAGGTCTATGGTAGGTGGGGACATGAATATGCTGAATGTTTTTTCGCTGTTCATGATGTAGTGATTATTTCCGAAAGTCTGAAAGATCTTCAGAGACCTGGTAAGTATATTATGGGAAAATAATTGTTTGATTAATGTGTTTTGAGTGAAACCTCGAAGCAAGTGGTTTAGTTTGTGTACATTGAATAACATGTTTGCGAAATATGGGATACCTGATAAGTACATTGACATAAGGGGAAACGCAGGGAAAAAATGAAATTACTGAATGAAGGTGTCGCTAGTGAAAATAAACCTTAAAATTAAGGTGGGGAAGGAATTCGGATGCGATACATCAGAACCCTTATGCTTATGGAGAGTAAAATTATGAATGAAGCGGGAGTTTTAGTTTTTTTTTTAAATAACATCAGGATTTCGGCATTCGGGATTTTGCTTACCGGGAAAATAGTAATGGGGGGGTGTCTGGGAATTTTTGGTTAAAAATAGCCGGAATTGAGTTTACCGTTCCTGCAAAAAAACACCAATTATTCGTATTTTGAGCCTAGATTGTATCTGCTAGACATTTTCATTTGCCAATAATAAAAACCGGTTCCAAGTATAATTGATTTCTCAGAGAAATAATATCGACAGTTCCATTGACCGTCATGTCACCGTTTCCTTGTAACCGGTACAGACATATCAAACATCTCTAGTCAGGAGGGTCAGTAGGGTACGTCTCGGAGGTCGCATAGGGCTAGCACAGAGGCCGGGCTTATCGGCTCTCGGAGCACAAAATGTGTTTTCGCTTTGTTCGGGATTATTTTTAAATAATGGGCTCAAAACTTCAAATATGACAATAAATGCTGATAAAATATACAAAAGTATGAAGATTATTTCAACCTTTGGCTAATACTGCTGTTTAAAAGGAAAAAGACCTCTGTTTTTTTATACAAAGCTTGGAATTTGAAAATATTTATTTCTGCTCGGAAACTATCAAACATTTTTTTTCTAGAATATTACGATAAATAATTTAACTGAAATATATTTGTATAACCTCTAATTGAAAAGAGTTGATTACTGACCAAGAAAATCCAGACAGAAAAGTATAATGTAAATTAGTTAAATAGATGTAAATTAGTCTTAAGATAATAGGCATATTGTGTTACGTTCATTGATATCAAATGATTCTCAAAAGGAAGCCTATTAATTCGACATAGGGCTAGCCTTTGCCTTGCAAGGGAATAAAGGTTTGGAATTAAATATATTCCAATAAAACTTCAATTTATGTTTAATCTATTTGTTATCCGTAAATAATCACGTGATGTAACTTGTCTGGCCAAGATTTTTTTTTGTTTATTTACCCATTCCATTATTATAGGTAGGTATTTAAAAAAATATTTTTAAAATTTAATAATTTCAATTAACACCAGTTCCAAATTTAAAAAGTTCACCCTCGTACGTACGTACGTACTCACTAAGAAAATTATGTACACTTAATTGCAAACGTCAAAGAGAAGAAGAAAGGCGATATTATGAGCATACAAATTGTAATTAAATATTAATTTATATGTAAATTGCATCAAGTTTATTTTACGAGTTAACTTTATGTTTCCAACTGTTTCTTGCTCTAAGCGGAGAGTACGATTAAAAAACAGAGGGATGAAAAGCTCAAAGCTAATTGGAATTGAATTTTCTCGGCGATCCGAATGTTAAAGCCGGGGCAAATGTTTCAATACCATAAGGCAAGAGTAGATATAAAAATAGTCTGTCAAATGTTTAATTGCATTTGTTAATATTATATTTCTATTGACTCCTGACAATTTGTATTGAGATTTGAATGCGCCAAAAACACAATATTTATGTTTACTATTAGATATGTTGTTTACTCGCACATGGATGATTAGGTTCAAATTCATACCGGGTACCAAATAAGCCTCAAGCTTTCCGATGTAATAGTGGTATGGTTTAATTTTAATGTGTTAATTGCAATGTAATGTCCATAGTTTAGAGTTCTATGTTGTATTAAATATGTCTAGAAAGAAATTGGGTTAATTGCATGTTAAAGAAAACGGAACGCTAAGTACAAAAAACGCTGTTTTTACAATCAGGTATTTATTTTGTCCACCCCCTCTCTAATATAGTCTAAACATAATTTAATAACGACGCGTCCACTCAAAATTAATTTGACGAAATCTTTGATTCCTAACCACCGGATAATGAAGACGTTGAAACGAAAAACTGCCAGAACTTTAGTAGGCGGTCATAAACAGTGTGTGAGAATTTATTGCATATTTTGATTAAGACAATATGTCGGTTAGTAGCCGAGTAGTTCAAAGCATCGTATTCCCGCCCAGGTGTCGTGGGTTCAATTTTCTGCTAACTAAGTCCTCCATAATTGCACAAGTCACATTTTTGATTATAATTATGATAGAAGTGGTAAGAATTTAAATCTTGTTAATCAAATTAATTCAATAAATTAAATTTTATTTTAAAAATATTAAATATTATTTAATTAAATATTATTATTTTTATATATTTAAAAAAATTAGAGTAATATTTAAAAAAAATAAATATAAGTACAATATAAATACAACTATGCAGACCATTATGAGAATGAAGGCATAAATTCATTAAATATGTCAAACAACAAAGTGATTGCTTTCTACGAAAATATGAATGTTTTGAATTTATTTATTTCGAGGCATATCTCGGGAAGTAATAAATTCATCGCATATAAAAATAAAATCTGATCCGTACCGTTTATGTTATTGTTGAAAAACCATTTGGAAATTTTGGGAATTGTTTTACGGTAAGAATGTGAAAGGTAAGGGTCAGTTTTTTTAACCTAAAAAATAAATTACTTACAAACCTAGTGAATCCTCTGTAAACATTTAATATTGTTGTTACAGCTTCATTAGAACTAATACAAATGTGAATCTCAGGCCACCCTCCCGATTTTGGAGTGCTATACCGCCAAAACATAAATTAGGTATCAAAGCTTTTGCTCAAATAGCGAAGCATCGTCTAAAATGCATCGCTCTTATACCAGACAATTATCAGATTCAACCAAAACCGAGCCGAGGCTTAATGTGCCCTCGCGAGCATTGCCTCTCCATTTGTGTCTGAAGGCAGGCTTCCGAGTAATTACTATTCCAAACAATGTAACCCGCGGAGTTCAGAGCAGCTTCGATCATAAATTATACAATGTTGTCGAGCTACACAATATATTTGTGTATATATATATATATACAAATATATATATACACATATGATGAGCTCCCGAGAGCGTGGGTGCATTTCCCGACACGTACCTAATTTTGGATATTAAATCCACCGAGGCTCTTATTGCTAGCGTTTAGGAGTTGCTCATACGTGAGATAAGGGTCTGACTAGAAGAAGTACACTAGTAAGACGAAGTCACCAGAGATTCATACTGAAAAGTGTTAATATTGGACTTTTCTTATGACAATTAATTAGTTTTTCTTATTTTGTAGTTCAGATGTCACCGTTTTTGATTGTTTGTATGTGACCCGTGCGTGTTTGTCGTAAACGTGATCAATGAAAAAACAATCAGTTTTTGCAGGAAATATTTGAGGTTTTTTTTTCAATCTTAGTCATAAAAAGGCCATCATAAAAATCTCTTCAATTTCGTCACGCGAGAGAGAAGATTTTATTAATAACCTAAGGTTCTGATCATTGTCGATTTTCATGAACACGCCTGCAATTGCAGACAAGTATATCGTGGCTAGAAAGGCAAAAGAGCTGAAGTAACACTTTGGTCAAAAATGAGTTAAATATGCAGTTTTGATCGAAAAAAAATTTCATCGAATGCTCTGACACTCGTTTGATTCTAAAGACTTTTGTGGCCCTACAGCCATCTAAAATATATTTAGCATTTGAGAGAAGGTTCGACTCAAGCGACACAAGTTTGGGACATTTTAAAACAAAAAAAACTTTAATGTGCTCTGGTGTAAACTTCCCAAAATGGCGCTTCAGCCCTTTTTCCTTTCCGGCGACAATATATTTATCAATGATTAGAAATCTAGTGTTATGCGCTGATCTGACCACTAAGATCAATGCAATTATGAAAAAATATTGGGAAATGCACTAATAGCGGTGGGAAAAATAGGATTTTCGATTGAAGTGTTTCAAACTCCGTCGAATTTGATAACCACCAAATCGACAATCAGCACCATTTTGAATTTACATTTGGACGTCCCCGTTGAACGCTGTCTTTTGGTGCGTTTTAATTTAGGGCCGAGAATCGTCGTTTGACGGAGACCGTTCAATGTCATAAAAAGGCACTGATGGCCGATTTGACGGTGATCAAATGTGATGAAGTTTGAAACATCCTAAGCTAGTGTCGTAATAAAGCTGGACAACCTTAAACAAAATCATTTCTAACATTGATTAAAAGTTCTTGAATTAGGTATTCCGACACGCGCTGATTTCAAGTTACAGTTGAAAATATCTACATCCCGTAAGGTATTATGAATTTTACAGATGTGTTCTATCAAAAAATTTTATGCGTATTTGAACTTACAGTGTGGTATTCTAAATAAATCGTTCGATCTGGTGTTGCGTTCAGGGCGAAGAAATGCAATCCTTTCTAGCAGATATGATGAATCAATAAGAAAATTCACAATTTTGTACAAGAATAAAGCATCCAAGATTTGTATGCGTTTATATAGAGCAGTGGCCCCCAACGTTTTTGTCGCCGCGTACCGGTCAATGTTTGATAATTTTACCGTGGCCCGCTGAGAGGGGGGGGAATGGGGTGCAGGGGACACATTGAATGTAGATTTTTTTGTTTAAATGTTTTTGCGCGGCCCAGTACCATTTGGTCCACGGCCCTGTACCGGGCCGCGGTCCATTGGTTGGGGACCACTGATATAGAGCAATGGGATCAAACTGATGATAACTAAAACAATAGGTGTTTTATAAATTTGTTTTGGATGTTTTCAATACAATCAATATAGATTTGATATTGAGGATTCCAAATTATTGAGGCGAAATCAAGTTGTGACCTTACATATGCCATATACTCGTATAGCAGAATTAGAGTGTTTGGTATACTGAAGGGTTTTGCAATTCGCATAATAAACCCCATTTGTTTACTGGCTTGTTTGAACAAAAATTCAATATGACCATTAAAAAGCATTTTGGAATCCAGTAACACTGCGAGATCTCGTATTGTTTCTTCTCCCTGTAGGGGTATACGATTTAATTTGTAAGTATAATCATTTGTTTTTTTTTCTCCCTGTAAAGGTTATAAACATTACATTTGTCTATGTTCAGAAATTGATTGTTTTTACAGTATTCCATAATATTGTTCAAGTCTTCTTGTAACTTGTTGCATTCATCTATGGAGTTAATAGGAAAGAAGAATGACTAATAACATGTTTCAAATCGTTTTATATATATTTAAAAAAAAACATTTATTTAAAAATTAATTATCAATCAATTATTTTAGAAATAAAATGTGGTACGAGCCTTGCATAAGAATTTCGATTAATTTTCAATTAAAAATCTAGGCGCTGAAAAAATCACGGGCAGAAACAAAGGAGAGCGATTTTTTATACCGAGACTTTTAATTTGGAGATCAGCAATTCTGGCTTGCTCTTTGTAATATCCCGTGATTTTTCACGGGTTTGCGCTAGTATTTAATAATTTCTAATTCGTTTTCAGGCAAAGTCAATTTTTTACGACTCTTAATAGATAATATCGTCGCCGGAAAGGCAAAAAGGCTGAAGCGCCATTTTGGAAAGTTTACATCAGAGCACTTTAAAGTTGTTTTGTTTTCTTAATTATTATTAAGTAGAAAACACAGATTAAAAAAAAAGATCCATAAGTTTTCAGTATCAGGTTCGATTTTGAAAAAAAAAAAACTCAATTTTCTCATTGAGTTACCTGAAGCGACAAAAATCACAAAAAGTCCCAAGCTTGTGTCGCTTGAGTCAAGCCTTCTCCCGAACGGTAAATATATTTTGGATGGCTGATGGGCCACAGAAGTCTTCAGAATCAAACGACAGTTAGAGCTTTAGATGTAAAAAAAAAACCTTATCAAAACTGCATATTTAACACATATTTGACCAAAGTGTTACTTAAGCCCTTTTGCCTTTACAGTGTCGATATATATTAATATGTTATACATAACAAAATAAATATAAGAAATCTAGTAACAACAAAAAACTTGCTATCAGGCGCATCTGTTTTATTTTTAAGTCGATATTTTATAATTCGGATAAACTTTCAGATATTTGGTCACAATAGACGGGGAGCATATTCCAGAAGGTTTTTTCAAACATTTGGAACGGTTTAGGACACTTTAAAAAATTCAGTATTCCCAGATACAATAAAAGCTATGCTAGGTTTTGGCCTCATTTTTTCAGCCGGGTGCTGCAGAACCTATGTCCTGTTATATGTGTACATATTTATATAAAACATAACTTTGTAAGTTAGGTAAAATGTGATCTGTTTTGTCCTTCCAAATAAAACCGTTTTCTACGAGCCAACGTCGCACCGGTCGAGTCATTGGCGGGTAGTGGATAAATAGTAAAAAGTGTGTGCACAAATGAATATCGCTTCAATTTTAAAATTCATGCAATTTATTGGAATCCCAATAACTTTAAGCAACTTTTTAAAAAGTGATGTACACTAATACACAAACTTGTTGGGTTTATAATTAAATCTTTTGTCACAAAGTAGATAATTTTAAAAACATTCAATATTATTAGATTTCTTTCCACTTTGTAAAAATACAAAAATGACGTCTTCCGTAGATGGTGTGAAGAGTCATGATTGATTTTTTTTACCGATATCGGGTTTCTCTCATAGAAAAAAACACGAAGTACTTGCGTTGGGAAAAACTTCACCAACTACTAGTTCTTTTAAATGAACCATTCGCGGTGAACACTTCAATTGAAGTCGAACTCGCCAAAAAATAATACTAGTCGGTAGAGATGTCAAATCAAAAAGTACTAGCAAATCAGCAAAAAATCCTCCCGAAAAAATAAAATTAGTAGGTAGAGATTTCAAATCAAAAAGTACTAGCAAATCAACAAAAAAAGGAACTGGGGAAGAACCAGTTCCTCGCCAAATCTTTGTAGTCGACCATTAATTTAACATTATTGAAGTGTGTGAACTGCCGCAAAATAAAGTAGTTCTTTGTAGCATTGTTGTTCAACTTCAATTGAAGTGTTCGCACAATGAAAAATGAATGAAGTTTGAACTGCCGCAAAATGAAGTAGTTCTTTGTAGTAGTTCGCACGGAGTGGTCACAACGCTACTAAGCACCAATAACATAAAAGTATTCCACTCATTTCCACATCTTTGCATAAATACATAACACTAAAAAAAACATATACTACACGTCACTGGCACTTATCAAGAGAAACCAATCGTTCTGCACCACTGAGAACGTCATTCCAATATTTCTCTTTGATCGATATATTTTTTCGATATTCCCAAAAGATATTTAAAACCCGAAAAAAATATTTTTATTTTAACTACGATAATTTTTGCAATTTCTTTTTTCTATGTGATACCGCACACGAAATGCCTGGTGGATGTGGAACTATGCTACAATTTTGAGACTAAATGACTCGAGGGGTAATTTAAGGAGACATAATATAATACATAAAGGTTGCTAAGCACCTGGCTAGTCAGATCTGGTCACGAAACATACCCAAATCGATTTGAAGCAACGAATCCGTTGTGAATACTTGCCTCTCTATAGATAGATTCTTAGACTTAGAACTGATCGATGTACAAATATTATGTAGACTTTTTTTATAATTATTCTATGCTGAAACCAAGATATTCCAAGTCTGTTTGATAGACATTTTAATGGAAACTGGTCGGAGGAACCAGCAGCGTTTATTATATGTACGTCGATGTACCAATGATAAACTCAGCGGACAACATAACCACTTCAAGACTTGTATTGATATGTCATAACACATTTAATTAATATAAAGTAATAATAGTATATTTGCGGCACGTTCCAGAATGGTAGATACTCTTAGTATCGCCCTGGTGAAAGGTCACCATTCAGAATCGAAACATTGCTTGAAATGGATTTGGCCGTGTTTAGTGACCAGATCTAAATAGCCAGGTACTTCCAAACCTTCTTCTTTCCCATCTCCTTCTTTTCCTCACTACTTTAAGCCTCACAACCTATGTTGAGATCAGTTAAAAAAATTATTCCTGTAACATCAAACTTTATATTTGTTATTAAAACACCGACTTGATCGCAAATATGTACGCATAGTATGTCACTAGTTATAAGAATTAGTTGTAAGTCACTTCTTAACAGTTTCAGTCATTATTCGGTAGTTATACGTCTTAGTTGTAAGTCACTTATTAACAGTTTCAGTCATTATTCGGTAGTTATACGTCTTAGTTGTAAGTCACCTCTTAACAGTTTCAGTCATTATTCGGTAGTTATACGTCTTAGTTGTAAGTCACTTCTTAACAGTTTAAGTCATTATTCGGTAGTTATAAGTCACTTCTTAACAGTTTCAGTCATTATTCGGTAGTTATACGTCTTAGTTGTAAGTCACTTTTTAAAAGTTTCAGTCATTATTCGGTAGTTATACGTCTTAGTTGTAAGTCACCTCTTAACAGTTTCAGTCATTATTCGGTAGTTATACGTCTTAGTTGTAAGTCACTTCTTAACAGTTTCAGTCATTATTCGGTAGTTATACTTCTTAGTTGTAGGTTATAAGTTTTCGGTCTTAGTGATAGTTGTGAATCGCCTTAAAGAAGATTTTTTAAATAAAAACAGTGCTATAAAAATCATACAATTATTGCTATTGAATTATACACCATATTTACTGACAAAATATTACATACCAATGATGATGACAATAATCTTCATGATGAATGAAGCCCTCCCTTCTGAAATAGGTTTTTTGTATAACGGCCTTATTAGATCTTCAAATATCACTCCAGTCATAGAGTTAAGGCCTGTAGACATAGAACTGTAAAAAATAATATAGAAAATTTTGTAAATATGTTTAGTGTTGGTGATTTTGTTTTTCAATTTCAATGTACTTTTTAAAGATCCTTCCATAGTACATATCTATTAGAAGTGCATAGAAAAGCAGTGTTTTAAAAACTGTCTACTTCGGCTAACCGTCTGAATATATTGAGTCGTTGCTTCGGGGCCGTCGCGCCGTCCCGAGGGAGAAATACTGTTTCCCACTCAGATTACCCGCTCATGCGGCAATCTCGTTATAAGAGTGCTCTGATGATGACGATATATCGACATATAAGGGCAAACTCTATTTACGACTGACAACAAATTGAAAATGATTTATCAATCTTTTTGTTTAAAGTTTTTTAAATAATCTTCACAGAGCTTTATTTATGCATTTCCTTGTAGATACTACCCGGTTTTATCAAAGTAGAAACACCAGTTTCAATTTTTTTCATTTCGAACAATAAAATTAATAAATATGTCAATCAAGATATGACGTATTGTCTTACATATGATCTCCATATCTTATGATAAAAATGACGTTATGACTTGAACAAATTTGCATTGAACTGAACATTCTAGATCTGTGTAAATTTCATTCAAGCTCATTCATCGAGAGTTCTTCGCCGCTTCACTTATCACATGAACAGCTTTTCCACTTTAAAGTTAAGTTTAAAATTAATTAAAAAAACTGTCGTCATTGAATAAAATGAATCGTTTTGGGACACGTTTATCATTAAAATTTTCCAAAAAAAATAATGAAGTCTTTGTGAGTTATTGAAAGAATATTGAAATATATTACGTAACACGATTCGAGACGCGGACATTGAAAGCAAGCTCCACGAACAATATCGACGCTTTAGAAATGCGAATATACAGGCGATGATTGAAGATACAATGAACGAGGAGGTTCACGCAAACGAACAGGTGCCAGGAAAACCCTTCGAGGAGAAGGAGTTCTTGAAAAGTACACAGACAAAAGTACTCTTGACCCAAGAGGCATCCCCAACATATACGAGTGTAGCAAATAAGTTAATAAATAGTAGAACTACAATGGAAAGGCCCGAACATATTATTATAGTGACAATTGATTTAATGTACTTTATTTTACCCCTCTGACTGCAAAATGATTTATTTACCAGTTGGGAATGTCTCACACGCCACCCGCGGGCTGTCTGGTCGAAGCTAATAAGGTATGCCTCGGACACATGCGACGGAGCAACAAGTACTATAATATAGCAAAACTGCACGTGACAGTAGTAAAAATCGGAAGCGATGTTAGACGTAGGACATTATCGTAGGCTTAAAACATTCAGCGGGCAGGTTTGAAAGCCGGAAAAACATTGGCAGGCTTGTCGTCAACTTTCTTTGGAGAGTAGGGCACCCCGAAGAAAATAAATAACTTAATACTGCCAGGTGGATTTTGAGCAAAATTTGATGTATTTCGTAAAACCTTACTTAAAAATAGTGATTACGTATAAAATTACTGATTTAATTATTGATTATTATTGACAATATCGTCGCCGGAAAGTAAAAAGGGCTGAAGCGCCATTTTGGAAAGTTTACACCAGAGTAATTAAAAAAAATGTTCACAAAAAAATACAAATCTTCAGTACCTGGTTGGATTTTGAAATAAATAGTTGACTCAATGCTCTCACTGAGATACCTGAAGCGACAAAAAGTTTAAAAAGTCCCAAACTGGTGTCGCTTGAGTCAAGCCTTCTCCCAAATTGTAAATATATTTTTAATGGCTGAAGTGCCACAAAAGTCTTTAGAATTAAACGAGAATCAGAGAATTCTATGCAGAAAAAAGTACTGATCAAAACTGATAAAAAATAAATACTTAACTTTTTTTACCAAAGTGTCGCTTCAGCACTATTGCCTTTTCTGAGACGATATGCTAGTAAACTTCCGGACTTAATATGCATTGATTACGTAAAACGGCTTCGAATACGCAAATGCATATAATCCGAGGTTTTTCATCATCATAATAATAACCGTTATCATCATGCTTCCCACCTGAGGGCAGCGCTGAAGACGCCGCTGACGAATATGCCCGGGAGCCCGGGGATCTGGCCGGCGATCTCCATGACGAAGTAGGGCAACAGCTGGTCGCTCTTGCTGATGGCGCCGTTCTTCAGCGGGTCGCAGTCGTGGAAGGTCGCATAGATCACCAGGCCCGTGTAGCAGCACATGGATACGATGGATGCTATGCCTACGGCCAGTATGCCGATCGTTCTGTAACCAAAATACATAACTAGGAATCACAGTGAAAAATATCTTGCCTTAAAATATGTTTTTTCAACAACAAACGTCGATTACGAATAATTATGTGAGATTTTTTGAACAATTAAGAAGTCGAATATAAAAACCAACGGACCCAAACACTTCTGACGTCATCTTATCCTAATCGGGACGCCATTGCGGAGTAATGTGGAGAAACTGACAATTGGACGTCGTTATGCAGAAAGCACCCAACCCCAAAAAAATGAAGCTGAGAAAAAGGCGTTAGAAAATATGATGATAAAAAAACATTAATACGCGTAGTCGGCATTTCTAAAGTGAATGTCAGTGTGTTTTTTTTTATTTATTTATAAGCATTATTATTAATAGATAATTTAAAATCTATCAATATGTTCATTAAAAAAATAATCTTATCCTATCCTACATTTTATAATGTTTTTAAACTTCAATTAAAGTCAAATATCTGCAATGTGCAATACATTAGTAAAACAAATATTATCAAAAATCTATTGCATTTGGAGCATGGATGTTTTCAGCAGATAGAAATCTTGTTTTTTTTTATCTGTAGGAAAACATGTAAAACTCGATTTTGGAAAATTGTGGGTTGGACGTTTTCTGCATAACTACGTCAAATTATGTTGGCGTCATTTGATGTTCAATCGTATGGACCGACTAAACATAAAAAATTAAGTTGACTGGAATCAACAAGGCTACATTACCTTCGATATACCGAATGAAAGAGACAGTCGAGTTTAGAGCCGTTGAACTTGGTTAATATCACAATAGCAAAATAAAAGTGTTTAACTCATTCCGGGCTAGCGTCTCAACATAGTAGACGGCAAAATACAAGCCCTGTGCGCTAGCGTCTCAACGTTTGAGACGGCACCGTACTACCAAATGTCAACCGTCATATGATTGTTAATATAGCATCGACACTTCTGAAATAATTTTATTACTTTACTCAAATTTGTCCTCTACCGGCACCTATCAAAATTTCTTAGAATTATTTTGCTTAATTATTTAAAAAATATTTTTAAACGGGTCGATCCTAAATCTTGCTATCGAGATTCTCTGTGACGTAATTCTGTCATCGGTCACAGGATGGCGCTAGTCTCGTTTCCCTGTCGAAACAAAGGACAATGCGTAGATCAAATTTTACGTGCGCCGTGTTCGCATTTCGTGAATTTTAAATAATTAAAATACTTAATTAAAGTGATTAAATCTTTATTACGTACGTATTTAATGTGTGTGTGTAGTAAACTAACATTTAGATTAGGTTACTATTCTAATTTAACTCTTTTTTTGTGTAATAATTCTATACGCAGTGATATTAAATTCAATTTAAAATTTCTTGTTTTCGCATACATAACAGTTTTCATACGGTTTTTGATTTTTTTCCGTTGCTGGTATTGGTTTTGGCATATGTTTAGCTAGCATTTTGGCAGATAAACGCAATGGCAAGTCTTGTGATGTACGCGGACCAACTTCAGGGCGCGATGTAATACGATATTTTTCTAATAATTGTCTTATCATACATAATTGGTAATCAGGAAATCTAAAATTTTTTGAACTTATATTATTGTGCATTATATACGAATTTAGTAGATATAAATCAATCAAATGGAAGGAAAGTTTTTTATACCACTTAACAGATTTTCTTAGGGAATTTATGCTGGTTATCATCATATCTACTTTATCAACTAAACCCATGTTTTTGTTGTAGTCTTGGATACATGTTGGTTTCAAAATCGCTTCACCGGTTCTAAAATTATTTTTTCCTGTCGGAGAAACTGCATCATCGTGAAGTGTGGTTAATATGTGAATTTCTCGTTTATCGTGCCCTTTTAATGCCATCAGTGAACCAGAGCACTGCGAGGTAATCTCCCCTCTCTTAAATTTTTCAAATTTTGGCATATTTTTGCGATTTTTGCGTACTGTTCCACATGCGTTGGTTCGGTGATCGTGCAGGAATTTAAACAATATTGGACTAGTGTACCAATTGTCCACATATAAATTGTGACCTTTCCCTAGGTAGTCTTTTAACAAAGTGGTGACAACCGCACCTGAATCCCCGAGACATTAGTCGTCAGTTACGTCCGTACCATCACCACAATAAATAATAATATCTAAAATAAAACCAGTCTGCGCGTCGCACAAAACAAACATTTTAATTTTAAACCTTTGGCGTTTGGATGGAATGTACTGCTTAAACCTAAGACGTCCTTTAAAGTCTGTAATGCTCTCGTCAATACATAATTTTTCGTATGGCACCATTGTTTCCTTAAACATTTTACGAGTGTGATTAACCAGGAGTTTAATTTTGTGCAATTTATCACCAACAATTTGAGTATGAGGGTCTGAAAGATGCAGCATACTGAGCAATATCTGATATCGATTTCTAAACATCGTCTTGCCAAAAATATTGCTTGTGAGAAGGGGATCTTTTGACCAGTGCTCTTCGATTGTATGATGTTTATTTCTGGTCATCAACAAATTTTTGGAACCATAAACTTAACTATGGTAAGAGCCACGTGACATACACACACATGACTTTATAATGGCGGGAGATTTGAGCGACTGGCCCAAGAAAACTTTAGTCCTTTTTTGGATGCGGGTAGTGTAAACAATATAAATTATTAACTTTTATGAAAGATGTCGCTGAAAAAGAGTTTATATTATTTTATGAAATAATATTTAGCCCCATCTACGGCTTGAACTTAGAAATATCATCGAAGAAACATTGACATTCGCCTTTTACACCGTACGATGTAAATGGCAGTTGAGGCACGGAATCACCGTCCACCGATGCATGCTAATGGCAGCCATAGAGTTAAGAATGAATTAAAAAAGAAAAACATTAAATAAGTTGGTATATATTGAACTTTATTGAACCACCCTGTAGATTATCACTTGAGTAACGGACCATTTCAAATTCTTATAAATCATGTTCAATGTATCTTGGTGTCGGACTAATATAAACAATATTACGTAAATACGAAATTTGAGTACTGTGTTATGTGATGAGTGATGAAGGTTTTATGGTTTTCGTAATTCGAATATAAGTGGATCATAATATTTGACAATCGGCGCAGTGTTCGGAGATTGCAGACACTATGATGACGCACACACATACCCGTAAGTCCGTTCATACAAATGGTTCGTTTTTTATCGATGGATGTTTATTCTCGTAATATTTATCATATTCTGTTTATGTTTGAAGCTTAATAAGATGATAAGACATAGCCCGATATCTAAGGAACATGCCGTAATATATTTTTGTTATCTTAATGCGATTTTCACTGCGTTAAAACGAATTTTATGTGGTCATTTATTTGCGAACAAAAACCGCCGCGCACTGGTGTTGTCATACCAGTACATATCAACGCCCTGAAAAGGTTAACCAAACAATGTTGTGATCTTTTCTCGAAACGCAATGATCCGCATGCGTAAAATCCTCGACTCAAACAATCCATCACAATCTCCAAGATTTAAGACCGAGGAGAGGTCCAGCATTGTCCGCAGATTCTTCATTTTCAAAAGGAAGTAACATTAGCGCCGATGAGAGTCCTCTGTCTCCTCTCCTCTCATTTCTGTAGCTTTCATAAATCTATTGACTTTTATGATCCTGCCGCTGGGAGCTCCGTTGCAACCTTTCATACTGAGGCGGTAGAGCTACCGGCGGTAAAGACCACCAGTGAAACTATGGCATCCCCAATTGGGGATGTTGTGAGACTGAAGGGGGAGTGGAAAGAGAAAGAGACGAGAAAGGTTGGGAAGTACCCGATTGATTACGTCTGGTCATTAAACATTGCTAAAATCATTTTTAGCAACGAATATAAATATATATACATATATATATATATATATATATATATATATATATATATATATATATATATATATATATATATATATAATATATATATTTATATTTATATACACATAATATATATGTAAATATAAATATATTTATTTATATATGTATATATATATATATTTATATTTTAAATGGAATTATACCATAAATTATCAGCTTGTTAAAAATATTACGATTTTAATTGATACATTTATGTACGTGAATGAACTTATTTTTTTAATTTTCCACGTGAGGTTTTGAATCCTTGCTATCTTGGTCCAGAGCGAGGAGCAAGGAGTTTACTGCTTTGTCGCAGAGGTCTTCAGCGTAACGATGAGAAAAAAAATCCTCCAAGATTTTCGTGTTGCGGTTCGCGAATACTTTTGAATCCTGCGTAAAATATCGATTCCCAATATGTCCACGACGAGTGTCTTTTTTTTACTGTCGTGATTTATCAAAGACATCATGAATATTTTAAGGGTCTAGTCGCAAATAAAAACAGGCAGACACCACCGATTCCTTAGTACTCGTACATAACTTGATACTGGGACTTGGATATAATGATGTATAATATTACAAGCACTATGTTCTTTGCGAGTACAGCCTTTCGGCAAAAATATACCAGTTTTGTTATTTTTTTATTGTAATATGATTATATTCTCTTATGATCTCGTATTTTATATTATATTATATCTATATTTTCAAATTGATAAGCTATGTATCAGGAAGCGAATGTGGATACATGAACAAAAAACATATTTGTGTGAACTGTTGCCTAGAGCATTATGATCTTAAGTTGTTACGGTCCGGAAGTGATTTTTATGTATAAACTTACTGATTTAATTATTGGTTATTATTGACAATATCGTCGCCGGAAAGTCAAAAGGGCTTAAGCGCCATTTTGGGATGTTTACACCAGAGAACTTTAAAGTTTTTTTTACGATAAAATTCATAAGTCTTCAGTACCTGGTTGGATTTAGACTAAAAAAAGTTAACTCGAGTAATCCAACGATTTAACTGAAGTGACAAAAAGCTAACAAAATCCCGAACTTGTGTCACCTAAGTCAAGCCTTCTCCCAAATGGTAAATATATTTTAGACGGCTGAAGGGCCACAAAAGTCTTCAGAATCAAACGAGAGTCAGAGCATTCGATGCAGAAAAAACTATAAAAGCCACAATCAAAACGTAAGCTTTTGCGCAAAGACACCATATGTACATCGCGCCTCACACTTACAACAAACTCCCACCACGGACTGTAGCCATCACCAATATGTATTCCTTTAATCAAAACATTACTAAATGGCTAATGAGTAAGGACCGTAAGGAAATTGAAGACCTCCTAAAATAGCACTTGAAATTCTTCACCGTGACAAACTAGAACATTGTGCAACAAATATCATCATTTTTAAAAAATTATTCTACAGTAGTACAGTATAGTACAGTAAGTACTGTCACATACCTCAGAAACAAAAAGTTAATAAATAAATTAAAAAGCCCTTTTGCCTTTCCAGCGACGATATATAGATATATCTATTATTTACTACTCATTTATCAATTTTTATCATCCTCTCCTTTTCGCAGACGACCTCATAATATTTCTACAAATTAGAAATATTATGGATTGTCTACATCTTTAAGTTAACGTCGATAACGCTTCTAAATGGAGTCGACGAAACTAGGTTAATTTTAATATCTTTAAATTCTGTCTTTCGAAGAGCATTTATTCCCACCTACCACAAGGACGCTATGCTCGGTAATAATCTTAAACGCGCTTCCATTATAAAGGATCTTGGAATTGTGTATGAAAGTTAGCTTGCATTTCGTGTTCATGTCGAGGGGCTGTGCCAGTTGGAATTAAAATGTTCGGATTTGTTCTGCGAATCGTCAGAGTTTTCGGGATACCTACCCACTTTCGGGTAATATTTTCTTTTAAATCCATAAAGTGATGCCAATATTCAAAATTTCAAGTCTGTGAGCGTTATGTAATTAGTAAATAATTATCCCCGTTCGCTGCATAGTTACCAGTATATCAGTAAATATAGTTTCACCTCGTATAGTGTAATCGCTGCAAGGTAAACTAATTAGTTACATATGGTGAAGTAGATGTAAAATCAAAAAAAAATGCCTTGCTAGGGGTATTGTGTGTATTGGAGTACATATAATGTCGATAGGTGGGCAGCAGTGGCGCGCACAGAGCTTTTGATCAAGGTAAGCAGCAGGAAAAACAGCGGAATAATTGATACTAGAGATAGTTACCAACAAATATCACTGATTGCTATTGGATTTGTTCGCAACAGCTCACAGCATACATATTTGGTGTAGTCTAGTGAACATAGAATAATCTACCCTAACGATGGCTTCGTTTGGACCGTAGTTACTGATTTTGACACGTTATAGTAAGAAGGTTGGTAAGGCGCTTGCGGCGATGCGACTAACTCATTTTTATGCGTATTTTTGAAAATGTTTATTTGTTTTTTGCAATAATTTCATATTATATAATCCAAAATTATACATATTTTATGCATATGCGATGATAGGCAGTTTTTATGTGCCTTTAAAAAAATCACAATAGAACAAAAGTTTACGATGTTGCATTTAAACATTTAAAAAATAAAACTCCAAAAAGTATATGCTCCGTGGGCGTAAGAACAATACTTTATACTTGACAAAGTTCAAAATTTTCCTTTTAGTTTTTTGAAAAATTAATAAAAATTAGTAACCATGCGGATCAGAAAATGGCACACCGCTGGTAGCACCATTGACGATTGGCAAATTGCATTTCCGGCTACTACCGATAGACCGCAGTTTCCCGGGTAGATAAACACAGGGAAAATATAATCGAATATTGTGTAAAATTGTGTAGGGGAGAGCGGGGAGTCTAAAGTAAAGCGGGTCGAGAGTAACAACGGATTCCTGGTGTCAGTTATTCACCTTTCCGAGAAAGTGTCAATGTAGATCCGACAACGTCCGGAAGCCCCCCATATCACCAGTAACTCACCAATGGCGGTGGTGGCTTAACACATTAATCACAAATATTAACCCTCATTTTGGCACTGCAACATATATGTTACACCATTTTGGCTATCTTATTATTTTTTTCAACAAATATTTTAACATTTTTAGTAATGAAAACACTTCGCTATCGTCCTGTCAATTGTTGACACCTATGGTCAGTTGTAACATATTATCTTTTTTAAAATTTTATACTATTTTTTTTACCTTTCCAAAATAACGGTTAAAGTGTTACTTTACCCCGTTCTCCCCTACTCGAGCTTACTTTTCACCATATATGCTGTCATAAAATAGCTAGATAATTTAAAGTGCCCTCCGTAAATCACCCTTCAAATTGAATATGGGGGAAATAACTTCTCTGGTATGCTTTTAATAATGAGTGACAGGAAACAAATATAGCAAAGGTTACTTTTCCACAAACCGGAATATAGTAAACATTTGTGGTTCCTCTTTTAATGTCCACGATATAGAAATCGTTTATAAAGAAGTTTGTTTAAAAAACCTCATGTGGTGTTAAGGAGAAAGCACGTGGCACTTCAGCTCCTCTAGTGGATTTTTTTTTGTTCTAATAGACGATACTAATAGCTTATCATATGTTTAAAATTGTGCGCACGTCAAACGTGAAGTTCGCATAAAAAGTCTTTGGTTCCTATTATGGCGGCAACCAATAAACAAGTAAAATTATATCCTACCGCTGAGAGCTCCGTTGAAAGCTGCGTTTCCGTTACATGCATCATTTATAAGAAAGGGTTTCAACGGAGCCTGAATAATAGAAATAATAATTACAACGGAGCTATATAATAAAGGTGTAATGTGCACTAGCTGCGATTCAAATATACCTCTTCTACACTCGCCGTGCTCAGATATCCTGAGTGCGTCTTGTTACCATCGAGAGACTCTAGTGAGGGGTCTAGCGCAACAATATCGATAACTAAGCGGTCGAAGTTTTTTAATCGATATTCTGGGTTCACAGGTAAGAAATCTACTATTTTGGCCCACAGGTGGTCAGTTACTTACACTATTTTTAACCTTCCCGTACCCTAGATGTGAATTCACGTTACCTAGCTTATTTAAACGTCAATAATTCCGTAAGATTACACAATTCTTAAAAGTTAATAGCTATTCTTAAAAATATAATATAATATATAATTTTTTTACAAAAATTTCATTAATTAAATATTTTATAACATCTCATAAAATAAAAATAATAAAAAACAGTAATTTTCGAACCATAAAAATAACTTCTGCGTATGAATCGCAATAATTACAAATTTTAGAAAAAAAGTCCACAGAGAAATGTGTTAATAACTCGAATATTACGGTAACGCCGACATGACAACTTAGTATCGCAGGAAGTGTTGGAGCTTTGTAATGGAATGGTAATGTTGAAGTCTATGGAAAGTTACTAACATAAATACGTACGAGTAGGTACTTACATGAATGAGGTGATGTAACTAGTATTTTCAGTTGTATGGGGGTAGAATACTTACATTCTGGCAGTTTTAAGTGACGGCATGGCCAAGCACCTCTGCACCATTGCCTGGTTCACAGAGCAAGAGGCAAGCCAGATAAAGTAGTTGCCGACGGTTGTCGTCCAGAATGTGTGCCTTATAAAGGGGTCCATCTTGAAACTGAATAAAAACCCTTTACGAATTAAATAAAATTACCACATAAAAGAAATTAAATTTCGTTACAAAGCGTATAAGTTTTTTTTTCAAGAAAGACTGTTATGAATAATTTGGCAATATTTGATTTCTCCCTAACAACATAATTAAAATCAGTTTTTTTTTCTGCAACGATGGAGAATTGAACCTGCTACACAAGTGGTAAACATGATTTTTAATGAATGGAGGATGGTCATTTATGGATCTTTCAAAGAAAAGAAAAAGTTAACCTGGGCCTTGAAGAGACCTATGTTGTAGAAGGGAGGAAGCATACAATCTCAAAAATTATTTGCAAGCCGAGTCAGTAGAAGACATTGTTCCGACTGATCAAACTTGCTATTAAATCACATACAATAGGGGGTATTTTCTACATTTGTAAAAATTGTTGTCAAGCTCTTGCATAGTGGAATAAAAACTCGTATAATAACAGTTTGTAATTTTATGTCAAAAGGCACAAAACCAATGAACTCGCCTAAAAGAATAACGAATAATTTCAATGATTTTTCTTACTTGAAAAATTCGATTCGGTCTCCATTGGCAGCTCTATCAAAAACAGTTTTGACGCCTCCCACTTTTATGGTTCCGTATACCATGACGAATATTACTCCCCCGAACATCAAAATAGTTTGCAACGTGTCGGTCCATACAACTGCTTTCAAACCTCCCTAGAGAAAAACAAATATTGTTAAAAAAAAAAAACAAATCAATTAAAATCATAAAGAAGTTCAAAAGCTAGAAGAAATTAAGATCAAATTCGGAACAGAGTAATATTAACTATCGACAATGCGTACATTTTTTTTCATATTAAGTTTTTAGTTTTATTTATTTTATATTAATTAATTGTACATCAAAGTTTACAAAGCATCTAATTATAATTTATATTCTTTTTGACTTAATAATAATATTGTAACTTATGTTCTACTTGATAACACTAATTTTATTTAAATCGTTCTTACAGGCTATTTTTAATCAATTAATTGGCATAATTTTGATGGTTTCCGGCAGCGCATTTTAACAATTCATCCCGATTCGCGAGTGATGGTTGCGTTAAGAAGGGGAGACAGCTGACGATGTTATGAAGATTCGCTAAAATAGTTAGAATTTTGGTCGTATTTGTCACCCTCACCGCATTTTGTAAACAATTCCGCCAAAAGTTTATTATTAAAATGGATTGTTTCCTGGTATCCGCTCGCAGACCCGTACATTCCCGAACAAATATTGACCGACTAGATTTTGATTTTTCCCTATAATTTGGGAGAATTTTCCTTGATATTCCTTATTTTGTCGAAAAAATTTTTTTTTTAAATATTATATTAACTGCTATAGAGCAGATAGAAAAAATAACATATATGCATATATGTATATATTTTTTTTATATATATATATAAATAGGTATTTATTTATTTTTTCTTAAAAAAAAAGACTAATATCCTGGGTTACAAATAACCTGACAATATTTGAAAAACTCCTACTGCCATCATAAGAAGCGGAAGATGTTGCTTGTGCAATTCAATTGAAGGCACGACGCCCGGGTGGGAATCCGACGCGTTTGTCCACTCAACTACCGACCGCTCAAATGAGTATGCTTCAAAGAGTTTGATTGAGGAGGTAAATTGTGATGTTTTTATGGAGTTAACACTAAAATCTATGTTTATGTTAGCTTAAAAAAATATATATCTCAATAAAGTTATCAAAGTTCTATTAAAATCTGCTACTTCTCTATATGAAGTGAAGATCAAACGTACAAAACTTTTAAAATAATATTACCGAAAATATAATACATACATAGGAATAATCAAATTTTTCCCCAGGTACTGGGATTTTTTCCCAAAGTAAAAACCCTGCGACATAATATTCTATTTAAACTTCGCGGGACCGGGCGACCACTACACGTCCACTTCTTGCCAATAATTTTCGCATTATGAATTCAGTTCTTTCACTCAATCGTTTTTATATGTTTTTGGTATTTAGAAAAACCGTAAATTATAAATTAAATTTTGAAAAACTTCAATTTATATGGTTAAAATACTCTAATATTTGACAATATTTTTACTATATTTATTATACAGTTTTTTAACCCTTAAAAACCTGTTCAAAGTTCATCGAGTAACGTGTTTAGTAATATGTATATTCATCGTTAATTAGTCAATTTAAAAAATAAGTTAAAAAAATAGTGGTATAGATCAAAAAATGCTCTATTACAATATATATTTTTTTATATTTGCATTTGACCACAGAAGAAGAACATTTGGAGGTCGATTGACGATTAATTGAAAACAGTTATTTTACAAAGAGTTAAAAAGTAAGAAAATATTTTTTTCATATACTTGCTGGTATAAAACATACAAATATCTAATGTGTATTTTAGTAAAACTTTTTTTGAGGTGTTGTTGAGGATATAGGCGACTTTTAAAATGCGCGAAAAACATTTTAAAAAATTTGAAAAATCCCTCCTACACTATTAAAATTACTTGGTAACGCCTTATGTTCAATATGTGCGACGTGTCTTAGTGATATGTTTGATATATTTTATCATCCATAAAAAGTTAACCCACTAAGTTTGTATTTCCGTACAGAAATGTATCTCAAGACATTGTATATAAATACTAAAAACAATTAAAAATCTATATATTCGTAAAAAGCATTAACTTTGTGGCTTGCCATATTTATAAATAGAACACATACACTTTGTTTTTAACCACTTTTTTATTTAATATTTTGTCTACTATTTACTTTCTATTTTGTATTTCAGATTAATTTAATATTGTCCTGATGATGGAAGGGTACTTCCGAAACCGGTAGACAAAATATTAAATAAAAAAGTGGTTAAAAACAAAGTGTATGTGTTCTATTTATAAATTAAAAATCTAATCATGGTGGTCTCATTTATATTCAATAGTGCAACAACAACAGTGAATGCATTAACTCGATATAAACACTGTGCCCGCGGCTTGGGTGGGAAGACACGTAATGGGATTTTTTTCTCGCTAGGGAAATCCTATTGCAAAGCAATCGATGAATAGAAACAGAGCGGTCCCTGAGCTAAACTGCAAACATAAACGAACTATTACAATGGATCTCTGAATAGTCTGAATAACATGTCAAAATGGAAATGTTTGCGAAAAATTATTAAGGTTAGGTTAGGTTAGAACCTGGATTCGTAGTCGAGGATCTTAACCACTCGATCGCAGGGGTCGTCACCTTCTAAAGGAGTATCTTTAAATATCAGTAGTATTCGTCAATGAATATTATAGACTCCCATAAGGAATAAGGGAGACGTAAACTCAGAATAGACAATAAACCGCGGGACGGCGTTCAAATGAAAACAGGAAGTCCAGTATTAAATCGAATAACAAAATAAAATAGTGATCGAACATCGAAACAGGTCAGGGCTGTGAATATTTATCAAATTACTTGGATACTGCAACTAATAAACATAATTATATTTCATCACAAATGATAAAATTCATTTAAACATCTTCAGCTACAAAGAAATTCTTTCATAAAAGCATATTAGATACTCGAGACTCGTGCGCACTAAATAGACAATAAATATGTAAAACTGATTTCTGCATACACGGGCAAGGATGTGGAGCTCTTCCATGTCAAGATCTCGTGACAAAACGAAAACTGCGGGAAAAGCAAGAATCATAGAGATGCCGTTCCATATCTATTACAAAAAAAATTATCAATGTTTTGAAAAAGAATTGAAAAAATTTTTGGAGAAAAAAAAAAATAGTAACGAAATTCAACCAGCGCAACTGTTATCAGTTCGAAAACTTATTTCCATATTGAGGTCTGGAGCTTTGAAATATCGTTTTAACCGTTGAAAAATGAGTGTAAAAATAATTGGTTGTTTCGTATTTCTCCAGAAGGGAGAGTTTTAAAATTTCTGTTCTTGCCGTGTAATAAAGATAGTTTGGTTATAAATGTTGGTTCTAAGAACATGTTATGTTTTGAAATATTTGAAAAACTAATGCATATTATCCATCGACTATTTCCCGGAAAAGCCACAATATGTACAAATGGCAGATAGACAATGGAATATTTAATTAGCTTGTTCTACGTTATAAACCCAGCTTATCGTTTTACCAAATTATATTTACCAGAGTTGTGTAGAATATGCACACCATGCACACAATGGGCGATATCAAATGAAGGTTGATTCCGGTAACTGAAAACAAATAATAATTAATTAAATTCAACAGTAGTACCCCGGACGAGGATTAACCCTCCCCGTACTGCAAAAGCTTCCATTTGATGTGTTTTTGTTATTTTTTGTTTTTGTTTTCGACATCGCACCGGTTTCTTACCGGTAAACCGGTTAATCGATTATTTGTACACATTCTAATTAAACGATACTAGTTAATTTTAGCGAACTGAAAACTGTCGAAAGCCGGTTATTTTTATTCAAATAGAGATACAATTTTGAATAATTGAAAGAAGTTTTTATCTGTGTTATGAAGTACAACGCACAATAATGTATATGCTCAACTGATCCAATCTAATAATACTGCATACCAGGTATTTCCATATTCTTAAATCATGTGCTTGTATCATGCGAATATAATAGGTTAGTGAAATGTACATAATAATATTAACTTCTAACATAATGTTAACCACTGAAGAAAACAACCGATAGAAGTGTGAAATGAGCATCTCCGTGTGCATAAGTGAAGCTCAATTTTTCCTTACTATACTTAAAATTTTCAAATATCGAGTTTCTTTCTTGAGCAGATAATTAATTTCTGGTCTGGGGCGTCGAAAAGTCTTAAGTTGGCGATATCAGTTTTCGTTGAAGGCGATTTTACTGTCAAAATCTACTCCAAGCATGTGACTAACGAATGACAAGTAGAGTTCAAATATACAACGGCGTCTTTTGTTGGATAAGACAAACAAGTGGTTCATACATGAAACGCACTGATGCTTTAAAGACAATTGCCGCACTCTGATAGGTGAGGGACGACAGTAATTTTAATAAGTAGACTCAGAAAAAATGAGTTGCTGTTCCTTAATCATCACTCTACTAATTATGGGTTTCATACTCCACTGTCCAGAATGTCTAGACTTGTTAACTCAAGCCATGGTCTTGAAATTATTGGTACCAGTCTAACTGATTTTTGTCGTTCTTTACGACTTTACCAAAACTTTGACTTGACCTTGGCATTGACTTGAATGTTTTTTCTTATGGATATTTTGTCCTGTTTTTGTCATTGCTTTATTATAATATTATGTATGTGCTTTTATTTCTCTGTTGCTCTTTTTTCCCATTTCGTATTGTGTATTTTTTGTAATTGGACAGTAGTCCGTTAGTTTATATAAACATAAATATATTTATGAGTCGCCAGAAGGCTGATAACGAAAAGTGTCGCAATTGCGAACTGATGTTCGGCGGTAGGTTGATCATGTATTTTCAAACCACTTAGAACTAACAAAAAAATCAGGCGTACATAAATAATAAACTTGTTTTATTTGAAACACCGATCAAAACAAAGTTGTTTAAAATTAGATCAGTATTCTTGCGAAACGGCCTTACTTCAATCAATAACTCGGCCGGCCTACAAGTGGTCGATAAAGCTGGTCTGTTTTTTAGATACTCCACTTGCGGCGATGCATACATATTGAATGTGACAACGTCGTAGTCCTACCTTGACTGAAGGCGAGGGCTGGAACGTAGATCACCATGGGGATGTAAAGTAGCATTTTGATAACGAATATTACGGAGCCGAGGACTCGGACGGACTGGTTGAACCTCAGACGAAGATACTACCAAACAAAAAAAAACATTGTCATTGTCATTAGTACAATGTAATTTTCATTCAAATTTCGGAAAATATTACCGATGTTTTAATGTATTATTGCATTTTCCTATGAATTTTGTTCATTACCAACCATTACCACAAAAATAAATTAGTAAACTGGTTAACGGGCATGTCTAATGATCGCTGTGCGACCGACATAATGCTCCTAGGGTAAGGCGCGCTTTTGTTCGGGGATGATGAATAAAATATAATCACTTTGTCCTTAATACTTTTTATTGGAAAAATTTATATAATATTATAATTTTTGAACCTTTAACTGAACATGGTTTACGACTGCACGGGAGTACAATGAGAATGGTAGAGCAATGGTAGTAGAGAGTGTTTTTACAGGAATGCTCTGCTTTTATACCTGCATGGTCAACATAAAGTATCAGAGTCCAATCATGTGGTCTGTGGAATAATACAGCTTAAAACGAATTTTAGAAAGCGATATTAGAAAATAATTTATGAGACAGAAATACATTAAAGGATGCAATTAAGAAATACAATTGAGCATTGGTATAAAAAGCTTAGTGACATGGGTAAGTTCCACATGGGCGCAACTGGTTGGGCCATTACTTCATATTTAGACAATTTTAAGACATGGATAGATACATTTATAATAACTCAGTTGCCAAACCAAAACCAAATGACAATAACTTAAAAAAGATTTAATACAAAGAAGAGAGCTAATTGTATAGCTAGAAAATATTTTATATAATAAGGAGAGAGAATATAAATAGGGAAATAACAAAACATAATAAATAAACTGAATATGTATATACGACACACAGTGTGCTGATAGAATAAATTTTTGGTGTTTTATATTAGTAGGGATGTGTAGTAAATAAACATTGTTAACTTTTTTATTTGAGTTATATTACATTGACTAATTGCAGTTTTGTAATGATCATAAGAAAGAAAAGGATTAGAATGTTTTATTTTATTATGAAAAAAAAAATATTTCAGTAGATTCACAATATACATTTTGGAGCTAGTTAGTTTTATACAGTTCCTAATAATTATATACATATTGAATTTCGTAAGTTGATGGTGTTGTTACTTGTTAAGTATATGATTGGTTTTGCGCAAGTGTTAATTTAAAATCTTAATAAAACCAGTTTTTCAAAAATTACTACCATTGTACATACTCTAAAAAACTAAGTCTATTCCGTGTGTATTATTTAAGTGAGGTTACTATCTTACATAAATGAGTTTCATTACACACTGAAGTAAAAAGTGTGCCTTTACAAAATAGGCTTCGATTATAATTGTTACGTCTAGTTGAACACAGCTGACGCGCGACTAACTACGGCCCGCTGCGCGTCGCCACTTCCCGCCGCTCGTCTAGTTTGTCAGCTATTGCTCCGTGCAGCCGGCTCATCAATTTATCTAGAAAACAGTGAAGACACGAGTTCATCCCTTTGATCTCGGTAGAGCCGTAGTCCCCGCTTTCCGAAGATCAAGTCTTCGGTGAAGATATATATTTTTTTATGGCAGCCTACTAATTTAACCTAAAAATTTTAGCAATGCTATTTTAAACTTATCTACATATTATATAATATAGTAATTGTAAATATAAAATACCTCAATGGATCGATTAACGTTTGTTTAATACATCTAAATAATAATATTTCATAATAAAATTAGAAATCATCCAACAAATATTTTTTTAAAGATTGATAATCACCAAAGAATCTCTCAATTAGTAAATAATACGGGACAGAGGGGTAAGATTCTCGACTCTGCGCCCATATTGGTCGGGTTTTATTCCCGTTAAAGTGCATAAAAACACATAAAAAAGTTTGATATTTTTTGCAGTATTTTAGCGATTCGTTCCAGTTTCAATATTGCTTAGTGAGAAGCCACCATCTAGAATAAAAACGTGGTTACAAAAGTTTTCGCTTTGTTTGTTAACTAGACTCGTAGTTATAGTGACAGCGGATATTCGATAACCTGCCGGTAGGTTTAATAATTTACCCCAGAGGCCGAAAACACTGATACGAGAGAGGTGGGAAGTGGTCAGCCGGCCCGCGATGCTCAATGGATACTCGTTCTATGGACACGCTGTCACTTGCAGAAGGCCCTACTGGTAGTCTAGTTTAATTAACAGCAACTATAACGGTGCTGGCTTACTATGTAATGAATATGTTGAAGCGTGCCGCTGGTAGATTTGAATGCTTTAGCATAACCTCTCATTCTTTTTCATAATCGACGGAAGTGACAGAAGGAAAGGTTGCAACGGAGTTGTCAGTAGTTGGTGTCCATCTATATTTTGGACTCATAATGAAAGTTATCACAATGTATGATCGTTCAAAGAGAATTATATGCAAATCGCTCTTAAATTTCTAAAGCAAGGCTTTTCCCTGTTGCTGTACTGTCATACCAATCAAATGCAGTTAACTCCGAAAATGGCAGATTCAAAAACAATTTTTTTTTTGTAGTAACATAGACAACGAACACATTGAAACAATGAAACTGATTTCTGTTTATTTGTCAGAAATATAAAATTCATAAATTCCCGAACGAAGAAATTTAGCCTCATGAAGTTTTCAACCTTTTTTTAATCATTTTCACCATATCAAAATATTCCGCAAAAACATAACAAGATACCACATTTTTGTTGCATCTTCAATAAGAAAAAAATATTTCAAAGGATGTTGAACTTTTTTGGAATTTTACAAGTGTGTTTTCGAAAGTAACCGAAGATTTTTCGACACCTTTAGTGCTTTAAGTATACACCCTGCCATCTGCCAATTATTTTTTCTGAAAGTTTCATGTTTAATGTGTTTAGATTACATTACTGCATTGCAATTTTGGAAAAGTTTTTGGTTATTTAAATCTAGCAGTAAAAAACAAACTATCTGTTACGTTTGCAATTCTGTCAGCCTGTGTCCTAAAATAATCAACAGACGAGAGGTTTTGTCGCGGTACAACTCTGGTGTGACCGTTTAGGTACGAAATTAAGTGCATTTCAGTCATCATAATTATTAAATAGATAAAATTGGAGTCACTATTACATGTTTATATAAAATACGTTTTGTGATATGTAATATAATAATCTGTGGTCATATATAAAGTTTTTTTTTCATTTCATTAGAAATTAATTGTGTAGCCTGTACACCAGGCCTTTTTTCGGTATTCTTGGTTGTTCTTTTTTTACACTTGCGTGAGTTCTTTTTTTAGAGTTACTGAGGTTTTCGATTTTTTTTTTGACTTGGTAATTTAATTTTTTATGTTCCCGTGTTTTGTTTTTTTCTAGAAGCTTAATCTTGTTCAAATTTGCTTCTGGTTTTTGAGTCTTCGATTGTTGTTCTTTTCATAATTATGGTTTATGAAGATTAAGTGTCGATTCACACCAACGTCCGGATCCGCTCAGTGACGATATTGTTCCGAAAGAGAGCTTATTGATATGGTATGAATATCAATCAAGGGGTATGTGCCAAGACAAATTTGTGTGGCAGTATATCCTTCTGTCCACCCTTGTGATATTTGACTACTTAGTTAGTTAAATAATTATTTTGAAGTGTAAAAATACTTACATCGCAGATTTTTTAAATTAAAAATAATTTTTTTATCACTAAATAATAATTTTACTAATTATTAATTATTAAAAATATTATTTAGTGATAAAAAAATGGTTTTAAAAAAAAAATCTGCGATGTAAGTATTTTTACACTTGAAATTAATTATTTGACTAACTAAGTAGTTAAATATCACAAGGGTGGGCAGAAGGATATACTGCCACACAACTTTGTCTTGGCACACACTCCTTGATTGATATTCATACCATATCAATAAGCTCTCTTGCGGGACAATATCGTCACTGAGCGGATCCGGACGTTGGTGTGAATCGACACTAAGAGTTTTTATAAATGAATTGTGCTCACTCATGTGAACAATCTGTTGATACTCAGTGTAGTAAATACATAAATGTAACCGTAATACGCATTGGTTTGGAAGCAAAATACAACAATACTTGCGTACCCAAAATGTGTGTGGTTACTATTCTATAACGTTAAATTAATATGGTTACAACTCTTGTGTGGTATTATTAACACGACGCGGTGAGGGAACAATGCGCGCTTTTTGGGTACCTACTATTATGCTGAGTTAGTGATATTAATTAGTAATTACGTTCAAAGGATTCCTGGCTTTTTATGTAAAACCTATGTCGTTTGTTGTATTTTATGTAAATTAGGTTCTTGTGGTTTTTTAAAGCTAAACTCTTTTCAAAAGTTGTGAAAATTTTGAGGTGGTTGTTAACTAACTCTCTTGTAATATGACCGAACTTTGGTCAGTGGAGTTCTAACAGGTGAGTAGAAATTCTACCCGGCTTCATCAAAGTTTGATAACTGGTTTTCTTCCAAACGAGCAATAATATTGTATATTTTCTTATTTTTTACCAGATAAATAAAATAATTGAAACTACAAGCTCATGGTGGAAACTGAAGCATAAAATAAAGTTGATTTCTCTTTTTGGATACATAAACGAATTTTTGACTTTACAGGTAATATTTAAAAAATACGAAACTAAGTACGAGTTATCATTATTAAAACTATAATAAAGAAAAAAAAACTAAATACTTCGGATACATGGTTTGCAACAAGTGAACCAAAATTAGCCATAATATAAAAAAGAGAGGGAAATGCCGAACAGTTTAGTACATAGAACATATATCATTGGCAGATTTGGCCTATAGCAGAGTCCTGAGTTGTGCGAGTGCTATGTATTTCTGTTTATTAGATATAACCACAAGTTTGTGTAGATAAGTTTTGTAGTGGGCGAATTAATAATGAAATGTATACGTTATTAATAAATTGAGTGCCCTCCGACGTGTCTTCTAACGTACTACTCAAAATTGAATTCTCTTGATAACCAATATCAAACAATTTGTAATGGTGTGTGTGAGCGTTTAGTATTTATCTTTGGAAGTGCACACCGTGTTGCACAGACGACGGAATATAAAATGGACTCCCTATGCTCTTATTTTTAAAGACTTTTTTTTTACAAAATATTTAGAGAAATGCATAAAACTCGAGTGCTACAAACTCTATACTTCGTAGATACGCTTATTATCTCGTGTAAATAAAATTCAAACACTTTTTAGGATGTCGAATCCATACGGTGAAAATGCTAGAAAAAAAATTAAAAATCATTTTCGGCTGCAACAACATCAATAACATCATATTTTTCAATCTCAGCACACTAAAAAGTCACGAGCCGCCCCTGAGAGATGCCTTTAGCATCCATCCGACAGCTGAACTCCTTCCTTCTACTGATCACCTCGCTGTTTTCGCAAGTTGAAGGGCATTCACATTCACGCCCTGCTTGCTTCCTCCACGATATTCCTTACTCACAATCTACTATCGGTGTTGGGTTTACGTAACTTTGTCCAGTATGCAACACACATTTATCCGTGAAAAGTTATGCTTACAAACTCAACTGTATGTGATCGGCTGAATTCCACCAAATCTTCCACCAACATCTAGAGGTCTTTGGTGAAACGAGTATGTGATATTCATTACTCTGATATACAGCATTCACATTATGGGTTATGCCCATTCTATGCAGAGTATGACTAGAGTGAGTAGGTGTATATTTAAAATATAGTATATCTGACGGCCTCCGTAGTCGAGCGGTTAAGATCCTGAACTGCGAATCCAGAGATTGCGGGTTCAAATCAATTAAACAAATTCAACGAAATAAATGTTATGTTAAATAAAGAAACATTAAAAAATTGATCAATATTTACTTGTTGGCAACCAAAAATGAAGCAAAACAAAAAAGTCGTATTGTGTTACCTCCTTCACATTGGGACAATGTGAAGGAGTGTCCGTGTCACATCACAGATGGGATTCTATATCAACCAACAAACCTTCCGATGAAGTAATGCGACTTTCATCGGGTCGCAGTGTGGGCAGTGCAATAGCGGCTTTAGTTTACCTTTACAAAATACGTTATTACTCGTAGTCAGTACACTACTGAGATCGAAGCATAATGTGTAAACCGATGCAGTACGAGATTACGATAAGCCCAGATCACAACGTATTCTCAATCTCCGTTCCCCATCTTGGAGCATAATAGGTCCTGTGGTTCTGTGATGATGACTTATTCAGTGGAAGTGACTGTTACGAGTTACAAACGTTCATAGAATCGCATGTATTATGTGAAGAGGCCACTAAAAGCCCCGAGAGTTACGGAGTTCGAATGCGTTGGGAATATGTAACGTCATTGTTTGGAATGCATTTCGCTAGTGCTCCACGGTAATAATATGTCCCCATCTTATGCTTATTGATATTAAATCAGTCGTCAATGAAAGGTCCTGTGCATTAGCATGTAATTGGTGTTGTTGTGTTTTCACGTAAGTGAGAACATCTGTTAAAACGCAGTATAAATAAATGTGACAAAGTCGAGGCTCGAACTCGTATTTTTTCAAATGCGTTAAAAATAACGCTCTGACTATTTGTATTAAAAACAAGCTCCAGTGATGTTTAATATAAGTAAGCACGCTATTATAACACGAAAATAGTAACTTCAGCTAACCTAGCCTAACCCAAGTATTATTATTACTATTATTAATTACACTCGTAGTATTAATTTCATAACAAATAATAACAGGTAAATAAATATTACAAAATAAAAACAGTACATTTTTTTTAAATAAACCACTTACATATTAGGTTGCAATCGTTAAATATTAATTCTAGACTTCGCAAGAAGTGAAAAGGTCTCCGTAAATAAAAATTGAAAGTCTACCCAATCCACTATCTAGATGGGTAACTGTACTCGGTTAGAGCTTTGCATATCAATACAAAGATGGCTTTGCATACCCGAAAAAATGGGGAAATATAAATAGTTTTCAAAGAAATATGGTATTTTATATTATAATTATATGAGTATTATTTTTATATTAATAATTGAAGTAATATTATTTCAATTGTAAATATGGTATTGCTAAAATTGATAGTACCTAAATACAAAAGTTTTTATAGCTATATTGGCAGATATGTTACGCCTGGATTGAGTAAAAGGTTCCGAGTTCAGTCTTGCAACCTTTTGGTAACATCATTTTTATTTTCTGTGTCTTCTTCTATTTATTTTTTTAATAATCTATATTGCATCAATAATTGACTTTTCAAAATATATTTTTAATACTATGCCGATGAGACTAGTTACTATCGTAACATTTTCAGGAGAATATAAATCTTTTGAATTGTTGCAAAACTATTCGTCATCAATACAAAAAAAAAATCTAAATAGTAATCAAAACAAAGTTGCTTTATAAAAAAAGTACATAGTTGTAATTTTCTTTTGGTTAATGGTACGAAACATATTTTCTGAATTCTGTAAAATCACAAAGTTTGAATAAAAAGTCTAGGTACGATCCTGCTGCCTGCAAATCAAAAATGCTTCAACATCGAATGTGATTAAAATGCAATATATTTTTATGTTGTGGTTTAAAAAGTTTAAAAAAAATACAGATTTTCATAAAAATCCTTCCTAAACTGAAACAAATAATTGCGTAATTGGCTAATAATTACGTTTTGCCGAGTTGAAAATTATAAAATTATTTGAAATCGCTTACCAAATTGCACGATTAAAAAACTATCAGCCCCAAATATGTTTTGTATATTTACGAGATTATCAAAAGCTTCACGTGAATTCTGTGATGAGGGGACGTAAAAGCAGTGGGTTTCCCCCCCCCCCCACTTTTTTTGACGTGAGTAGGTACCCTCCCAAACGCGCTTCAACGAGTTGTCGTTTCAGCGGTACTTATTAATTTAATACATTTTTGTAGATACAATAACATACATGCGATTGTTATTGTAGCCTGCATTTTTTTGTTTTATTAAATTTTTTTTAAATCATCATGATGTAAAAAAGAGTTTTAATAGAGTTTTATAAATATACAAAGATCTTACAAGTTTTTAGCCATAATGACATGTATGTCAAATAAATTGAATTTTGAGTCGGATGTGTCTATGTGAATTTGACCGGTCGGTAGCTAAGTGGACAAACGCGTCGGATTCCCACCCGGGTTCATTTCCTCTGCTGGCTAAGTCCTCCATCATTGAACAAGCAACATCTTCAGCATAATATGAACCATCACCAGGTAGGTGTTTTTCAAATATTGTCAGGTCATTCGTAACCCAGGAATGTTTGTCTTTCTTAAAAAAATAAAAAAATGTGTACAGTTTTAATAAAAGTTTAGCAGTCGTTTTAAATGTTTTTTACTTTGTAATGTAATTTAGCTCTAATATTTACATTATTCATATTCAAAATTTATAACACACTCTATTTTATATTATTATTCAAGTTATTTGTAGCATTTGGTTGGTAGTTTAAAATAACTCAAAAGAAAATAGATACAATTCAATAAACGCTTCACAAGAAATTTCTCAATGTGTAAATAATATATGGCGAATATCGAGAGTAAAAGAAAATGAGTTTACTTTTAAATATTTTTTTACACCGTAATCAGTAACATATAACCATCGATTATTGATTTTACTTTGTTGTATCATTTCTGGTAAATTATCTTTGGAATTAATCAGTCACGATATCCTAAAAGAATAGATTTAGATTATTGACACAACTCGCAGGCGGTCAAATGAGGAAGTAACAAACGAACCGACTGTTTAATTGATTTTTATGAAGAAGTACATAGTAGGTAGATAGTAGATGCCCTTCCACAAATTAATAATAATTACGTTTGGCCCCTGCCGAGCTGCACCGCTCCGGTCGACCTAGCTAACTGTATCCATCGGATTTAGGTAATTGATTTTGCGCTTGCAAATGAAATTACTTAGAGATAGATTAAGCATTTTGGAAGGATGGCCCACAAGTATAAATCTTTTAGATTGAACTGTAAATTTGAGGATTGAAACAACACCTTTGTAACTAGGTAATAAAGTACAGCGAAACAAAATACAAATTTCATCTGTTCACTCACCAAAACAAACCAAATTTTATATGGGTAATTATAGTAAGACACACCACATAATATGCTTAGTATATATAATTAAAAAGTTAACAAAGGCATATAAATATTTTAGTTTTTTCACAGAAAGCAAACATTTTTTGGTCTGAAATTATAATTGATATAAAAGTTTTTTTTATTATTTCTAATTTTGAAACTGTTAATTCGTGCTGGAACTCTATTTTAATGATTTTATAATACCACATTGTTAACTTTATTCTACTATTTTTTCATTAAAACCTGACCGGTTTTACCTTACGACGGGCATCTTCAAACTGGTACAATTTGAAATAAATCTATAGTATATCATATTTAGTTGTATACTATTAATGTCCGAAATGGCCGCTTATTGTAGACTCAAAAAGCGTCCATTCTGGACATTAAAAGTATATATATACCATAGATGTACTTAAAACTGTCTAAAGATGCCCTTCATAAGGTGAACCGGTCAGGTCTTTTTAAAAAATAGTGTATTAAAGATACAAATTAAGTATTATTAAATCATGTTTTGTTTTAAACCACTTTATTGTATATATTGTCAGTTAGGTTCACGATGAACTAAAACTTGTTAACTTGGTATGTACAATAATGTGATTTTAAACATTTATTTTTTATTTATATATATTATAATCTCTATATATAAAAATGAATGTGTGTTTGTCTGTCTGTTTTCGATTTTCTCGAAAATTACCAGCTTGATTTCGCTTAAAATAACAAATTTTATTTTTATTAGTGACGGGAATGTATATGGAGTAGTTGGAATTAATTCCAATATGTAAAGCCATTTTGGCAATTGTAGCATTGCAAAGCATGCCGGTTACTCGATGGCAATAAATTGAAGCTCTTTCTAATGAGTTCATTCTATTTCAAATGATAGAAGGTATGAAACGCGTGTTTTATGTATATTTTACCTGATTTACCTTTATTAAAACACCCGAACAGACGACAGGACATATAAATTATAATAAAATCTTCACCGTTGGCTTGCCGACTGCCCATGTGTGGGCATTGCGCATCAATGAAAGATTATTATTCACAACTATTTACTTCGAAATATATATTAACTCGATGACGGTTTACTCCCGGTTTACAGGAAATGTTCTACCGAAATGACTTCTGTTAAATTATCACACACACTATGTTTATTTCGCAGCACGAAGCATGGCATTTTACTCGTTATCAGCGGCGGTACGTGACTTTTTAGTGTGCTAGAGTGCTGAAATTGATAAATACGACCTTATTGATGTTGTTGTAGCCGAAAATGTTTTGTTTTTGTTTTGCATGAAGATGGGTCTACGACCCACCAAAACTGATAAATCTTGAAAAACTTCGTACAAGAAAAATAAATCGTTAATTATAAAATGATACATCGAAAATTACACGAGGAGGCAACTACACAAAACCAGTAATAGGTAATAGGTACACACAAATAATATATTATATATTTTTAAAATTTTCCCTTTCCATTAAATTGTGTTCGTGTGTAAATTTATCAGTGTGTATTTTTTCCTTTTGTAATATCATAATGAAACCCGTGAATACGTAGTGATAATATATCGTAATTGCTTACCTCGTAACTGGACGTTATTTGCAGCTTGTAGAAGACGGGCAGGTACACCAGGGCCATGGTGACAGACACCAGCGACTCCGAGAAGATGATCATCCAGTATTGGGTCCCGAAAGTATACATCTCGGCAGGCAGCCCCAGGAGTGAAATGCCAGATATGTAGCTGAAACGCATTACTTCCAGATTATAGTACTATTGATAAATAATGGATATCACAATCACCAGCAACATACCTATAAATAACCTAAAGTCGAATTTTGTATGTGTAGCGGTCTATTTCCAAATTTGCACAATTGAGATAATTTCATCGGTTAAAGTATTATGTTGTTGTTAGTTTGGAACAGTCATTTGAATATATAAAGCCATATTTTCGTAGAAAGCAATCACTTTGTGGTTTGATATATTTAATGAAAATAAAATAATAACTTTGTATAAGACTATTGGTCCGATATTAGGTATATTTCCCGTAAACTCATAAAATTTATCATTATTCTTTTATTACGCTCTCAGTTGACGTTTTTCCTCTTTTATTTCATAGTATCTGTCTCTTTCTCTCTGTTCCTTTGTTATGATTTAAATGTTATTCTTTTGTTTTCTTACTGTTTTATTTTATTTTTATACCGTGTTCTCTGTATGTATAAGAGAACAGTTCTCTGTATGTATCAGAATATATAACCACACACGATGTTTTTTTTGTTTCGTTTAATTGTGTACTCTGATGATGCTTAGGCTAAGCGAAACCGGTCGGTCTAAAAAAAAAATGTAAAAACTGGTCTTATTCAAAGTTATTATTTCATTTTCATTATATAAAGCTGTGTTTTCCACGTGAAAATGGATGCTGATAGTTTTTTCTCATAGAATATATCACAACCCAATGACATACTATACTTGAGTTGGGTGATGTCAAGAGTTATGATAACACAAGAGGATGCATTAATGTGAATGAAGTAAGAAGTGTGTGCCAAGAGAGATTTGTGTGGTGGTTTATCTTCTCTACCTACCCCTCCGGAGAAATGGCGTGAGGATTATTTAATTATAAATAAGTGTAAATTAGATCAATATCTCACATTTTCAAAGAATGATAGTTATACTACTCTTTCACCTACGGCCTCATTGTATGGGTTATACAAATGTCATCGTTTTTGTTAATTTATGAAAACTTGTATTTTTGTGCAGGTACATTTGTAATTCATTTTGTGAAGAACCCTTCCACATTTTTTTTAAACCCCGCAACACAAAACTGCATTTATATTAACAATACACGAAAAATATATGTAGCATTAGTTTTGAAAAACATCGCCATGAAAATAATCAATTTCACTTTTTGAAATGAGATTTTTAGACCTGCAATAAAATATTTCATTTCGATAACTGGAAAATCATAACCATCCCTGATATTCACGTATGAAAAATCAACACGAATATTAACACAAATATTAATATCAATACATTCAATTATGTCAGTGAATTTTGAAAGGCTTTCATGTTTCATCTGAATATTATTTTTCAAATCTGGTTTTAAATTTTTGCAATATTCGAAAATTAAATTGGGAATAAAAAAGGTCGCTACAAGAAACCGGAGAGTACAATTCTCCAGGCTATTGGCCATGGGATAGTTTGTTCCTGAACCAGTCGGAATTAAACCAGGGGGTAGACGATTCGATACGAGCCAAGTGACAGAGAAAGAAAATTTACAAATGATGAATAAATAATAAATTCAAATTTTAAATCACGCGTTCATAAAAATGAAACAAACGAGGTATTTTCAGCTTTCTTTACATATATAAATGTATATATACAAATATAGAAAGCTAAAAATACCTCGTTTGTTTGTTTTTATGAACGTGTGATTTAAAATTTGAATTTATTATTTATAAATATATATATATATATATATATATATATATATATATATATATATATATATATACATATATATATTTAAATCAATCATATATATGATCAAAACAAAAAGAAAAGCCTTGCCTTACACCACTGGCGGAGAATATTTCTGAGGCCACCGCGATGCACGAAGTTTGCTTCTTATTTGTCGAGTACGGGTTGTTTCAAACTTCATATTCGACGCTGTCACAAATCAAAGATTAGCGCCATTTTATGTTTTTAAATTTTCAACGGTGCACGTTAAACGTCAATTGTCAGTCCACTTCTGCTTTTAAACAAATCGTGATTAGCTGAAAAGCATGACGGCCATGTTGTCAGGTGAATTTGGTCAAAACTGAAACGGGACAAGAATAGACGTTTAACGGAGACCATTAAAATGATAAACTATTTTTTTTTAATTTTTTTTTTATCCAACCAGGTACTGAAGAATCATGAATTTTATTGTGAAACAAACAAAAAAACTTCAATGTGCTCTGGTGTAAACTTCTCAAAATGGCGCTACAGCCCTTTTGCCTTTCCAGTGACTATTTGTTTAGTAGGATATGTGGCAGATTGGATAGGAACATTGTATCCACCAATCGGTTCTGCTGAAATACGGAACATTTATAATTATTATTACCAATTTTCTCCTCGATATATGTTTTAAATTGTTTTGGATAAGAACGATCTTCTGCAGTTGTTATTTGACTACATTATGCTCTATTTTTATTTTATTTAGACCCTGTTCCAGAGCGGTAAATTCGCTTAGTATCGCTCCTGTGGAAGATCATTTTTCAGAATCTATAAATTGCTTAATATGGCTTTAGCCGTGTTTGGTGACGAGATCTGAATAACTAATGACTTTCCATTTTTCCTCTTCCCGTCTCCACCCCTTCCCACTTACTTCAGCCCGACAGCATTCTATAACCGCACACGAATTAGGTAGCTGATGATTGGTTTTTCCTTTAAATGGTTCAAACTATTTTTCCCATAGGGATGCCTAGTAGACGGCTTTTTAAAATAATATACAGCTTTGTCAAAGCTGTTGTGTACTGGTAAATTGGCGCAACTTTAGAAAAGTTAATTTGATTGATTGACTGTTCTGCTGTAATAATTTTAAAAACATACATCGTTTTGCCGCGACACCCATGCCACCACTATGTAAATGCCAAAAGAAATTTTCGAATACAATGAAACCCGACGAGAGGGAACAATTTTTGTTTTAAATGTAAAAAGACTTTAAGTGCCACTATCTCAATTGTATGTAGTTATGAAGAAAGCATCCAATCCCAAAAAGATGAAACGGAGAAAAAGGTGTTTGAAAATATGATGATACAAAAGAATATTACGGCATTTGTAAAGTGAATATCTGTGTTTTTTCTTTATGAGAAATATTATAAATAGGTATTTTATAATCTATCAATATATTTATTGAAAAAAAAAAATGTAGATCCGATGTTATCCCTACGTTTTAAGGTTTTTGAACATCAATTTTAGAAAAATATCTGCAATGCAGGTCAGTGAAAATTTTAATTATAAAAAACCTATTGCATTCTGAGCTTGGATGTTTTCAGCAGATAGAAATCTCGTATTTATCTACAGGAAAAAAATGAAAAACTCGATTTTGGAAAATTGTAGGTTGGATGCTTTCTGTATAAGTACATTCAATTCATGCTTTTATCGATATGCGTCGTTTTACCATCAAAATAAAGCTGAGCGGGAATAGTAATAAAAATGCTAATATGGTGCAAAACATTGCAATACTCTTACGCAAGTGCAATGCAAACGTATGCCGGGGTCTCAGAGTCACAGGAAACCTGTATGGGAAGCGCCTCGATATCCTTGACGTCTTATTGGTTCCCTGGCGACGCTGCTGCTGGCTGAGCTACATACAGGAGCCATTAGGCCACATCCTTGGCCGGTGCATAAAAGGCGTCAATTGATCGTTAGACCAATCTGCCCAGATTGCCATCCGTTCATTCTCCGTTGGTTCACGGACGCTAACCCAGTTTTGAGATAAAGTGCAATATACGGCAATCATCTTAGGAAGAATGAGAAACTGACTGAGAAAAGGATACAAAAAAACATGACGGTTGGAAAACAGCATTAGAATTGATTACTAGACATAGCTAAAGCAATTTCAAGTATTGATACTGAATAAATGTACAACGAATTGATAACAATGAAATGCTTTTATAAAATAACCCATAAGTATATTTGGTAGTTTAGACTAAGTTTATGTTGTTTCAAACTCACTTTTCATCGTCACAATCCAATGATTGGCGCCATTTTGTTTTCATTACGTTTGAACGGTCTCCGTTGAGCGCCGATTATCGGTCCGTTTCAGCTTTTGAACAAATTGTGATCAGTTGAAAAGAGACCATTCCAATGTCGAAATAGCGGAATGGTGCTAATCGTAGAGTTGTGACGAAAGTTTGGAACACACCAACTAAAATAGTTGTTCGGGCTTAAAACCCGCGACCTCTCGCACTAGAGTCAAGCAGTTTACTTTCTATCACGGAGGCAGCCATTTAACAAATATTTAAAAAATTGTAATAAAATCAATCACCTTTTTATTGTGAACATATAAATATACAGGTATAAAAAATATAAAGCTAGAATTCATTCCGCCCATGCATCAAAAAGTGTTATGACCATTAACGGGTCAACATGGTAACATGACCGTTGATGTATAAAAACCCCGTTGTATCAATTCTCCAAAATGCAATGTTTATTATTAATCAAAAATTACGCTGGAATAAATAGCATGGCAAACGCAAAACAATTGAGATACATTTGAAGCAGTATTTTAATTGTTGTGAGTGATCACTAAAATTGACACATGTGCATTTTCTGTCTTTGTTACTATGAGAATTGTGTACAAGTACTGATTTTCATTATCAGTCGTTATCATCTTACGACTGGTTCGACTATATTTTATTTTTTATAGTTATTTCATTCGCATTCAACAAAAGAACTTGAAAATTCGCACACAGAGTGTAAAACACAAAACACATACTTGATTAAAAAGTGTGTTAAAAAAATGTATTTTGCGGATTATTGATGATTTAAAAAATATTTATATATTGCCGACTTTTAATCAATAAAGGTGTAGCAAAGTCATATTTTTCTACGTACAGTCAAACTAATAATTAATTGATTTCATTCAACAAATTGTGTTATTCTCAATACAAGCATGTTTTATCTTGTGAAGCTCAGTCATAATTTATTTTTTGCGTTTAAAAACCTAATTTTCCACATAATTTATTAAAAATCAAATTTGAAAAGGGGTTCTTAAGTAGAAGATTTTACACTTCAAAGATTTTTTTTAGAGGCCAGAAACATATTTTTCTAGGCTTATAAAAAGACGCCATAAATGCCAGACAGCAATTGGTATGTGTTCAACTCACAGTATTTAATTAAAACATTTTTAATATTTCTAGGCTTATAAAAAGACGCCCAAAAATGCCAGACAGCAAGTGGTATGTGTTCAACTCACAGTATTTAATTTAAGCATTTTTAATATTTCTAGATGATTAAACTTTCAAACAAAAAACACATCATTTTTCATTATTTAGATTATTTAGAATGACATTGCCTTAAGTATCCTTTGCATAAAAAGTGACATATTTATAAAGTGCATGATCCGAAAACGCAAGGTACATCGATGGGAGCGCGGGACATAATTGCCGTCACAGGAAAATACTTCAGACAGGCAATTTATTAAGCCAGCAGCAAAGACAAAGCAAAATAAAAATAACTCCGCTTCAATCTTTCCGCAGAACGAGGGGTTGACATTTTTTCTTTATTTTAAAAGCTACCATCAATGTCATATTAGGTGCGCGGAGACGAAAGAAAATAAGCAAAACATATATTATATCGCTCACATGCAAATAGGAAAGTAATTTTTCTGTCGGTAAAGTTCTATGGTAAAAATATCCCGAGTTTTTTTTTATTCATTCATTCTAAATTTTTGGAGTTATGGGGGAACTAATGCCTCCTATTCTCCGTCATCTCAAGTATGAGAACCGGTGAGAGTTTATTGACCGCTAGGCGGCAAAAACTGAAATTAATGGTTGTGTGTATGGGTTGAATTTTTTTAATAGAAAAAATGCCTTTTTAAATACAAATATTTCCACTTTATTTCAGCAACGATATATGGAAAATCTTTTTTTGTTGTTGTAATTATCTAACAGAGGCCGTTAGCGTTTCAAAATACGTCTATTTAAGTTGGTGGAAATAAGTGAATTAGCCACTTAAACAAATAAAGAAATGATAATTGTTAAATAATTTGAAATGGAAACTGCTTCTTTAAATATTGGAACCAAGTCGGCGAATAAAGCGCAAACTTTAGAAATGTCGATTTTAAACAAAAAATAGAGCACTGATTGTAATGGGGTGTGATTTTCCGATGGTTGGATGTCGGGCGTAGTACTTGAAAATGGAGGTGCATGATGGGTGGATGATGAGGAAGCTGGTGAAGTGGGTGAAGGTGGGACGAGAGCGTGGGCGTAGGAAATGAGGGGAGTAGTATTTCGGAGGTCCCATCAGTTACCTGATTTGAGATGAGGGGAAAAGCATAAGGAGCTGGATATTTTTTATAATTTGCTGGATGGTTGCCTCCGCAGTTGACGCATTTTGCAGGACCATCTTCTCTCTTCTTCTGACAAAGATAGGTGAAGTGGTTTTCTGCACACTTTACACAATTTGGAGGGGCTCTGCACATGAAGGAGCTGTGGCCAAAAAGCTGACATCTGTGGCACTGATTGGGTATAGTGCACTGGTTTTGTGATTTCACAGTTATTTCGATGTAGAAAATCGATTCTAACTGACCTTCAGCTGATGGGGATCTTGGTTTTTTGAGGACCCATTCTCATGCGGCGAACAGACACTATTGAGAATTCCATAGTTTGAAGTTCATCAAAAATATCGTCCTCTGTTAAGGAGAGAGGCACGCCATGAATAGCTGCCCTAATAAGGCGCTTGTCGGCAGGTTGAAATGAATGAAATGGAATTTTATCTTCTTCAAGTAATTTTGTAGCGAGACGGAAGCTAGGAATGTCTGTAACTAAAACGTGAGTATTGTTGTTTTTAAGAATTGCACTGATTACTTCGATTCCGCCTACAGTAAATTTCTTAAGATAATTTTCCAGTTCTGGTCTGGTCTGATAATGACCGGTGGAATTTTCAGAGGACGAGGCGGCTGTATTGTAGTGGCGGGTTCTTCCTCTTGCCCAATTGAATTTTAGACATCGTCGTGATTTAAATTATCATCAAGAGACTTGAATCTATTTTTAAGAACCGGGGTATTTTTCTCGGGAAGTAAAGGAAAAGCAGTTTTTCTTTTTTTAGCATGCGCCGAGCTGGATCCATGTTGGTTGGGAGGCGGTCGGGGAGATGTGGCCACTCGGCAACGGATATTTTCCCCGAAGAGGTGAACGGAGTGGATGTGCTCGTGGTGATAGTGGATGAATGAAACAAGTCTCTCGGGGATCTCGGAGTATGGACACGGTTCATTTAATACTATTTAGTGAAACGGGGATATACTCATCCCGTCTTTAACAGTTTTTTCTTCCGCTCGATCTCGGAATTTTTAGGCTTGGCATTTTCAATTTATTCGCATTATAGGTAGTAAATTGTTGATGATATTCACAAAACAGAGATATAAAAAACACAACCCAGGGGAGAAACGAACCGTGTGAGCACACGCCGGAGGCTTCATCACGGTCCTCTAGTTCAGAGAAAAACACATACACTTATTTAAGAGTTGTAGTTAATTATTGAGAAAATAAGCATTTAAAAATTTACCAAAATGACATTTTTCATCAAATGAAAAATATATATTTATCAAGAGTTCAAAAATTGCATTTCTATAGAATTTGGTTTGAAAATTTCAGTTGACCATGTCAATCGAAACATAATTAGTCTTACTGTTTTGTTAAGTTTGGTGCACAATGTTGTATAAAATAGTTGAACAATTGAAAAAGGTCAAATAATCTTAATGACATGAACATATCATTTGACTGCAATTTTTAAATTCATCACAAATCGACCAAATCCTATAGATTTAAAAACGGAGGGAATTATTTAATTCAATGTTTACTTTTTCACTTCCGCGCACATCTTCCATATGCAAGGTATTCCATTTGCAATGATTGTGTTCTCGTGTACGCATTGTTACATTTGTTCTTGTCAAATTGGCTAACGAGTACAAAATGAAGTCATTATCTGTAGTCTAGACATTAGTCAAATCATTACGTACAATCAGCAAACGACAATTCACTAATTCGCTTGAAGGTACCGGAAATATTATTCTATTACGTACCTACCTACTAACGAATATTCACTATTAAAAATATATACATAACGAATAGCATTCCGACAAAAATCGCTAAACCACCTAAACACAGAGAGTTACAACAACTAATTAACTCGATCTATTAAGATAGTTTTTAAATGTAGAAAACAATTATTAAAAGATCTTTTTAAATGACTGTTTGTATTAAAAAATCTTAAAACAGCGAGTTCAAGCAGTTTATTGTAAAAGAACTTTGTCTTAGTGACTGCCTTTTTAGGGTGTTATTTTTTAAAGTTTTTTTAATAATAAATTACAAACATTTAAAATAAATAAACAGTTATCACTTTATAATATTTGGGAGCTTAGGATCACAGGGGCCTACCTTTTGGGAAAAAATATCAATAGATGCGATCCTATGGTCTACTGAATTAGAAACCACAAAACCTTTTTTCTTTCTTTATAGATGACTTACCTTGCAATAAGAGACATCGATATGGGAAAAATGCCCATTGTTTTCCCTCCCATCAGGTACTCCTGGGTGGTGTTTTGTTTCTGTTTGGCAAAGAAGGCAAAGTATACACCGATCATCGCAGACACAAACAACATTGCACCGAACACCACATAATCCAGTGCGTCGAAATACCTGGGCTCCACAACTACTTCGTCGATTGCATCCATTTTCAGGTATGTATTTAAATGATAACTTTAATTTATGTACGTTCAAACTTTTGGTTTTTCTTTTTGAGTTTGAATTAATTTATTTGAGCGAATTCCATTTTGTTTTCTTTGGTTCCGTCTCCTTTCTGGTGACTATAATCTTTTTAATATACCGATAGAAATTGGTAATCTTTTGTTTCATATTTATTCTAACCGAAGAGTTGAGCCAAGCACGCCTTGATCAGTTGATAATGCATGGGCTTAGTTCGGTAAGTCGTAGCCAACGAATGTTCTTGGGAGTCTAAGATATCACATGAGTTTTCGAGCCCATGGACAAAATAGCACTGAAGCTGAATACTTTCCATCCTCAATAAGAATAATGGCTCCCGACGATCCCGACAAACGTAGATAATTGCCAATTACGTACACGTACACGGCCACGATTTAATCTGAGCGTCCATTTGTCGCGGAGTCCACACTGGCCGACTCCATTGTGTGTCCGCCGCGGCACTAAAAGCAAATAGTTTCGTTCTTTGTAGGGAGCATTTCAGTTATTATTGAACTCCTTGTTTATCCGGGTTTCGAAAACGTTTTATTATTTTGAAGGGTAATGTGATCAAAAGGAATATGTTAGACTAACTCGGGCTAGGAGCATAAATTCGTTGCTATAATGGAGCCGGTAACTCGAGGTTAAGGGATTATTTATGTCATGATTTTGGCGCAGCGCGAATACTGTATTAATGACTGTATTAATATATCGACTGTATTTAGGTGATAGGTGTTCATCCACATTTTCAGGCAAGGAAATTTAAGCTTTAATGATAACATAACGGTTATGTTGTTATGCTTGACATAATTGACTGATCATAATTTGATCAAATGCTGGAAAGGGCTGAGAATCGCTGGTTAAAGGGGGCGATTATTTGAAGTGGTAACAGTAAAAAAAAATCATCATGGCGCTAATCATCGATTTGCGACAGTGGTTCAAACCACTAGGCCTTAGTTTGCTTGCAAAAAAGTGAAATAACACCTTTCACCCAAACACAGTCGAAATTAATTTATCAAGTAGGTAGCTTTAAATTTCAAAGTACTTGCAATACTTAATCAATAGTTTAATAATGAGGTCTTTGGCTATTTCGGCATGATTTTTTTGTCTTGATTCATCACCTACTATTGTTATAAAAATATCGCCAAAATTTCATAAATTATTCAATTAGATGAATTTCTTTCGCGCTTTGGGTACCAGCCTACAAAAATGTTACAACTCGTCGGTCTTGCACCAATTTTTGAACATGTCACTTGTTTCTCCATGGCAGTAACAACATTATTCTTTCAAAAACTTTTTTTTGAAAAATTGCAAAATATGGACCCTCCATAGTTCAAGGTGTTAATTACTTTCCACGTTGATTTGACCTAAAATTTTAACAGAGAAAAAGCTGTATATGTTTTATCATACTTATTCCATTCAAGAGTTGCTGCTGCTTACTACAATCAGATTTCTGCGTAGAAGAGTGGTCGATTTGCTCTTCACATTATATAATGTCCAATTGCATACAAATAGAAATCGTCATATTTTTTCTTGGATATTTTGGGTGTTATAGACCTCACTAAAGGCTGATTCACACCAACGTCCGGTTCCGCTCAGTGTCGATATTGTTCGGCAAGAAAACTTATTGATATGGTATGAATATCAATCAAGGAGTATGTGCCAAGACAAATTTGTGTGGCAGTATATCCTTCTGCCCACCCTTGTGATATTTAACCACTTATTTAGTTAAATAATTATTTTGAAGTGTAAAAATACTTACAACGCAGATTTTTTTGATTATTAATTATTAAAAATATTATTTAGTGATAAAAAACGGTTTAAAAAAAAATCTGCCTTGTAAGTATTTTTACACTTCAAAATAATTATTTAACTAAATAAGTAGTTAAATATCACAAGGGTGGGCAGAAGGATATACTGCCACACAAATTTGTCTTGGCACATACTCCTTGATTGATATTCATACCATATCAATAAGTTTTCTTGCAGAACAATATCGGCACTGAGCGGAACCGGACATTGGTGTGAATCAGCCTTAAAGGTTTAGTTACTATGCATGTATGTATATTTATAATATCCACTGCAAGTTCAGGTCTAAGAATAGTTTAGACATAGCCAGTTCGATTACGGTTGTAAACGTTAAAGCGAATGTATTATTTTGAATGACTTGTACTTGAATAACGTACATACTTTAAAGTTTTCAAAAGAGTCGGTATCCTAAATCTCGAAAATAAAACATGTCTGTTTATATCTAAACATCGCATTTTGCCACAGAGGTTTGGTAGATAAAATAAACCTTGCTTCACTCACATTCACAATCATGCAGTTGTCCGTCAATTGTTCTCACGTTTGTTTAGTCACTCTGTCTAGAAACATTTTTAAAACTTCCGCTTGTATTACTCATCCAATTCCTCCGTTCTAATTATTTTCCATGAAGATTTGCATATTTTTAATACGTACAAAGGGGTTATTTGGAGACCAGAGGGATATTTGGAAAACAATAAAATAAAACTTTTTATCTATCACTACTTTCAAATCCCGTGAAATAATTACCCTACCATTACTTGCATTATGTTCATTTGTTTATGACGGCGATTTTAAAATATTACCCATGTGTGCTTGCGCCGCTATTATATTTTCGTTAATTTCGCAGCAACAATAAAAAAAATCTGCAAAAAATTTCATTGTCAAACATCCTACTGTACCTTGATATTACTCTTGTTGTTTTATCTTGTGTTTTGTTTATTTTTGATCATAAATTAAACTTCAAAGTGTCAGCAGCGTTTTAGATTATACTTTTACCGCTTATTTTTTAGAGCAAGGCTATTTGGTGCGGTAAACGGGGCTATTTGGGATTATTCCAAATAGCCCTTATTGATCCAAATTATTTATATGCTCGAATCTTCCAAGCGTTTCAAATATCCCCAACATCAAAAGATCTTTATGTTTTAGAGCTTCTTCGTGTAATTTTGTTCTACATTTTTTGAATTTTAACATTTTTTTTTTTAAGAAATAAGATATTTTCTTTATTCTTTGTTATTTTGATTTATTTTTTAAATACTTACATTCTCAGTTATTTATTCTAGGTATCGCTTTTAGTGTTTTCGTTGGGATCTTGAGTGAGTTGATACATGTATACCAATAAACACAATCCTATGTTCGTATTGTTTTGGTCAACTCTAATTGCGCGACGTATACTGCTGTATCTTATTTATGTAAATTGTGTAACATACTGACACTTCAGTGCCTCAGAAATGTCCGCAGGAAAATTTTCTTGATTGGGAACCCTGATGAAACATCACGTCGCCGAATACAGGATACGGATAGCAGCAGTGAACTTATTGTAAGGTCTTAATTTATTATTGTGAAAGAACCGTCCACTAATTTGAAAAAAGTATTGTTAAATTACATTTATTTGTATTTTTTTATAACGGTTTGAATTGGCTGAACCACCTTATTTCGAAACTAGAAGAAATGTGTTAAATTAGTAAGCATAAATGAACATTTTTTTTAAAACACGAACTTATTTCATTTGTAGTTTTTGTTTAGAAAACGTTTTTGTATTAAATCGTAAATTAGTGTTAATTGACTATATCGTCGCAGGAAAGGGCTGAAGCGCTTTTTTGGGAAGTTTACACCGGAGCACTTTAAAGTTTTACAATAAAATTCATAGGTCTTCAGTACCTGGTTGGATTTTGAAAAAAAAAAACTTAATGTTCTCATTGAGTTACCTGAAGCGACAAAAAGCTAAAATAAATCTCAAACTTGTGTCGCTTGAGTCAAGCCTTCTCCCAAACGGTAAATATATTTTGGATGGCTGAAGGGTTACAAAAGCTTTTAGAATCAAACGAGAGGCAGACCATTCGACGTAGAAAAAAAACTGATCACAACTGCATATTTAACTCATTTTTGACCAAAGTGTCGCTTAAGCCCTTTTGAATTTCCAGCGACGATATGTAGTTAGTAATATGGATCTTAGGAATTTAGTTTTTACAAATATTATTAGTCTTATTATTTAAGGTCATTAAAATACTTAAGATTTGTTGTACCGGCAACTCGTCTCATTGAATGGATTAGTAATTCTATTCTACCAGTTTATACAGCAGCTGCAAACATGGTCTTCAAAATAAGTGTCCTCCGCTGTATCCTAGCTCTTTAATATAAACGTACCAGTAAAGGGCACCGTGAACAATATGAAAATCTTTTGTGATTCAATCACTGTGCCGTCAGCTTTTGTGTTGAAATAGAACAGCGTGTTTCAAAAATAAGATGACGGACACTCTTTATTCGGTCCAAAGAAAAACTAGAAAAGGTGTTCATTAAAGTTTTTGTGATGCTTTTATTTAGTTACTACCTAGCTGTTACACGTAAATAATCTTATTTCTAATAAAAATAATGGTCTAGTAATATATTTTCATAATTTTCTTAACACGTATATCAGTTCCAATTTTTGAACGCACAAAGCATATGGTTTATTTAAAACCATCTTGCCATTCCTATTGTGGTATGTTGAAAATAAAACCCTCTATTTGACTATACCTTACCTCTGGAACGCAAATACCGGAAAGCTGCCAGTGTTACTTCAATTCAGTAAGATCGACGAACGAGGCGAAATCATGGAACTGGCCAGATTTTTCCGGAAATCATCATCTTCATCGGCGCTTCAATCCTCGGAAAGGAAATGTAATACCCCCATCGGTATTGCGCTGTCGACTTTCCTAAGTCTGATGTTCTTCGCTAATTTTATTATTTTATTTTTTATCTCTTTATTTTAGTTACTTGTACATCAAAGTTTACAAAGTATCTAATTATAATTCATATTTTTTTGACTTAATAATAATATTAAAACTTATATACTGCTTGATACTACTAATGTATTTTCAATGGTTCTTACCGGCTATTTTAAATTTATCGTTTGAAATAATTTTGTTGGTTTCCGGCAGCGCTTTACAACATTGAATCCCTTTATAAAGAAAGCTGTTTTGTGTATTGGTTTTATTAGTTTTTGATAGTCTGCTTTCTTTGCATGTCCTTGTATTATGTCTGCGAATATCTACGTTGTAAATAGTTTGGTCAGAAAAATACTTTATTAATAGATTGTTCTTCAGTTTATGTATAAATGTCAATGTGTATAATTTTGAAATGTGAGTTGTGAATTGTGGCACACGACACCTAATAAATATTTAAGGGAGACTTATGTCTAAAACTGGAAACCAGAAGGTTCACGAAAAAGAAGAGTCAGAAGGTGAAATTGAGTTGGTGAAACGAGAGCACAAGCCATGTAATTCATTTTGATTCTCCCCAAATCATTCAGCCTCCCAACTTACCCTGAATTGGAAATTGTATTGTTGTAATTAATTGTATTAACGTAATTCTGTGGGCAGCTGAAACTCTTGCAAAGAGGTCACATACAAAACTTATAGATCCTCCTCCTTTGCATCTTCAGTTGCATTGAATGCTTCTTTAATGGCAGGTTTCGATCTGATCATTATATGTAGGCAGGTTGCGTCATCTGCATATCTAAATAGTATTATATATCGTTGAATGGATTAGTGGTTATTGGACTAAGCGATTTGCACTTTGGGTTATCTGATTATCTTCCCAAACGCCATATCAAAGTGCAACCGCCTTGTCTGAACACATCAAGAGTCCGAGAGTTCGGATGTCATCCCAATACTGCACTCAACGTTTGACGTATGACATAAGTAGTTTTTATCAATAAAATTTTGAAAAGGTAGTTTAAAAAAATTATGAAAACATAATTATTTTTGGTTCAAGAAAACCGCCATTTGTTTGCAAAATAGATTATTAGAACGAGCTTTCACGTTACACTCAACAATTACAAAAAATGTTTGTATTTTGTTTGGTGTCCTTGTAAAAGTTGTAGCTCGTTATAATTGTATTAGTTCTGTTTGGGTTGGGTTGAGTTATGTTATATTGGGTTGAGCTCGGGTTGGGATGTTTCAACTACAGCCACATTTGACATTGTCACAAATCAGCACCGATTACGAATTTCAAATTTCAACAGTCCCCGTTAACCTCGGGTTTGTTATTTTAGTACCTGCATACTTACTTATCTGCACCAACTTGTCTCAGTAACATGTTTTAAAATCACCTGCATTCAACGGAAATTGGAAAAAGCATGAGTATTTGTGATTGGTTTTTTGGGATATCATGCCGTGTTACGTTTCCTCCTCCTTTGGTTACAGGGTAAATGTGTAGATTGTGGTGAAAAGAGTGTTTACGAAAATACCTTTTTCACCACTATAATATATATACCAGCCCTGATTATAGGCACTGCAAGGCTGTTTGAAATGTTGGCTCCCCAAAAAGCAATTACGATAATGCTTTTGGCCGTGAGAATCTTAAGTCATGAGGCATGGGTTGTACATTACAATGAATAAAAGATATCTATACACATACCTGTACTTTATTATTATAATTTCTTTATATATAGGTACTTATACAAATTATGTAAAGAAAGTAATTAACTTCGTGTGATTTAAATCATCACGCATTTTCCGTAATATAGCCAAACTTTAGGTGGAGTGAGAATGATTCATTTTTATGGCTTTTAAGCTTGTTTGTAAGCGAATACTTTGCAAAAAAACGCTTTTTAAAAGCTTTGAAGAATTGGTCAAGTTTATCTGAGTGTTATTTTTGTTATAACATTGTCCGATTATTTAATTCGGTGTTACGTTTCTTGCCAAAAATAACACCCAGAATTTATTATAAGCTAAATTTTAAAGATGTGGATAATGGATTAACAGTATCAGTATTTAAATCTGTTATTTGAAAAAAAAATACATGTACTTTTTTTAACATGATAGCAACTTACATATTTTTTTGAATATTTTTGTAAAATTACAATTCTAAGAATGGTAGAATCAAATAAAGGGTATGAACGGAACATTTGTTCCTACCATTTTTTTTTTATCCAAAGCCCTTACTGATTTTTAAATCTCCTTTTATAACTATAAATCAGAACTCGTACAAATTTCAAATTGCCACCTGTTGTGACAAAAAAAAAAAATGTTAAAAAAAGTATTTATAGTTTTTGTGTTTAATTTGTAGAACTCCATTTTAATTTTTATATAATACAATTGAATTAAATTTAATATTATTATTATTGAGTTCTGCTATTTTTTCTTGCTATTTATTTTTATAAAATAGCAGAACTCAATAATAATAATATTAAATTTAATTCAATTGAATTATATAAAAATTAAAAAAAGTATTTGGAAAAATGTGATTATTAAGATTTTTGAAATTCATTTAATAATAACTTATTTTTTGAATATTTACTTTAATGTTTCTATTCAATTTTTGTAGCTACTGTCACACTTTGATAAAATATCTTTATCCTGTAAACGTTAAAGTTGAACATACATAAGTAAGTGACTTTTGATTAGAATAAATAAATTGAAAACACACTGGAATTAATACTAAACAGCAAGACAATGATTTATATCTAAAGGATATGTTAAATCTAAATGTAATGTTGGTTCTAATAACAAATTCTAGAGAGAAAAAAATACAGTGCGGATCACATTTCACTCGATGGAGGCTTTAACATTTCATTTAAAAGCTGTTTTATTGAAATTCAATAATATCGAGAAAAATAAACGATGTCCAAATATTAAAAATAAAATTAGTCATTTATTTTATTGTTTCGTTTATAATTCAGTGACATAAATCGAAAGCCGAATGAACTATTTTTTGTCACAACGCTTATTAAAGATAATTTTAATTTGATGTTGGTCAGAATCAATGTATCTTTTAAATATATTTAAGTTAATAAATTGTACAGTGTAATGTGACCGCACTATATACACTAAAACCACACGTTTTTTTCAAATATTTAAATTAATCAGCATATAATTACACAAATTAATAAAATTTCCAAAACATTTGCATACGGGTCATTTTTTCCACTCCCTTTTTTGATGCAATCAAATATACAGATTTTAATTTAATTCGTATTGATTGATTTGATTTATATCAGAATTTAAGTATTATAATTATAAAGTTTTTTATCTATTGTATATAAATGTTAAGCTAAAATGATGTGTACATTGATGGCATATTTTTCTGGAGTTTAATTTAAAAAATTGATGGTGTACACAACCACAAATAATCATGTTTTTGAAATTCAGCTTTCTCAAGTATGGGTACAATATTCCTTAAAAATAATTGTACGAAAAGAAGGGAGTGGTGAAATGGTTTTTTAATAAGAGCAAGTTAATTTGCATTAAGTTGTTTAACATATTGCTGCAATCCATTGGTCCATATGGCTCGTCAATATCTCATGAAACAATATCTAAAAGAAGTTCTAAGTGAAGTCTTATGCACTTATTTTCATTAAATTCAACTGACAATAAATCAGTCAGCATCCTCGAGAGATCAACTTATTGTAAAACTGTAATTGTGCAATTGTGTTGTAAGTTTATATTGGATTGTCTCTCCCGATGGCATTGCTCTGAATACGGATGGTTCTCAAGAAAAGATAGGTCGAATGCCTTCCAGCATTTGACTTTATTAATTAACGTTTCACAGTATACTGTTTAATGTTATTAATGGAAGTAATGGATTACAGGAATACAAACCTTTTACAATAGCCAACCATAATTGTGTTTTTTTTTTATTAAGATGAATAACATTTGAAAAATATATATGTTTAATACAATACTTATGTGTATGACACGTACGTATATTTATAATATTTGTATTTGGGAACGATGGTCAAATGGAATCTACATAAAAGCCAGTAAAATATTAAAACACACACAATATCAATTGACAAAAAAATCTTAAAATATCAAGTATAATAAAATATTATAAAGTGCTAACCATAGTTCCATTAAATAGACATAAAATAGTATGTTTTAATGTATTACGATATTCTGTATTTTTTTCTGTAAGCATGAACAATTGAGCATCGTTCCGTTATGTGTTCTCCATTTTGGGATATTCTGTAATTGAGGAAAAACAAAATTTGACTGATGTCAGAAACTAAACTATCATGCTATAAAGATGTTACAAAATGTTCTAATGTCGTTGTTTTTTTGCATACTGCTTACGTATTTGGTGTGTTAGTTTGATTTTACATAAGTAACATAAGTTTTTCACAAACATGAACCTTACAATTATATCATTTTAAAAAGATAATAATCATAAAAGGGTAGTTTTTTTCTATTAAAATGTAATGCAATTTTCCGTGTGAAACAATCTGTAAAAAATGAACGGATTCCTTCTACAGTATAGAACTTCCGAAATATGCACCGAGCAAAAACAATAAGCCCTTTAAAACTTCTATGTTTCTTCTAGTAAAGGTCGATCCTTTATTAAGGAAATTACATAAGATTAGTATACTCGTACAAACATTGTTAACACAATTTGAGTTATTGAAGCACAACTTGTACAGAACGACACTCAATTGGCCACTTACAGCGGAGGTGACGGAACAGGGTGGGGGGAATGTTTGCACAGTTTGTTGCAGCCTTTGCAACTTTCATCAAACCACCCCACCTAGAGCGGGTCGCGCCCGCCACCTCGCGTAAGTACGGGTAAAATCAGAAAGTAAATCTATTGACACCTTAGTTGTTAATTTCAAACACTTATCATTTTAAAGTACCTATATTAATATGACATACAGCCTTGATGAGGACCACTATTTCTTGTTAACCCTTTCAGTTATAGTGGACAGAAATCAAATAAACACACGAGAAGAACAAAAAAACATATTCCTTACTTTCTATACATTATTAAATAAGTGAGAAAGGGTGCATTTATATATAAAATCAGTGTTTTGCTTTGGCGATTATTGGAGGTCCAAAAAATTATTTATTTTGTGATACGATAACAATTAAATGCCCAGCTTGGTTATTTTATTGTTGCTTTCTTATCATTATAGAAATTGTGCTCCACGCTCGTTCAAAGCTGACGGTTAACCTTAAACCTCCTACTCGTATTTTTACCTTATCCACCTAGTTAATGCATATCGCTTCATTCGTTTCCTAAGCACCTATGTAATGTATCATTATCATATATCATTCCCAAAAGAGTTTTCTGGTAACTTTAAGCACGCTTTCATATTTTTAATTCATTTTAGAAGGACGCCATAATAATTTTCGAACATAATTTAATCAATGTTTCAAAAATTAACCTAAAATATTATTTTCAGTTTTCCCACAATACCACGAATTTTCAATCGTTTTCATCCCCGTTACGATAGTATGTTTGGGATTCTTTAATGTTTTGTGAAATCGAGAGTGGCGGGAATTGCCGCCTCGCCATCCGCTTCTATGTTTTATCCCAAGTCCACAGAAAGCCAACCACTCATTGGATCCATAATAACGATACAAAATCGAACGTGAGATATGTGAAAGTACAGACGACATCATTACGCATTTACGACGGAACAACATTAATTGAGTAAATACAAGTAAATAGTGTAATAGTGTGACATGCCATACCGCTGCCATATGCGCAGGTGGATTTATCATGTTTGGAATGCTCACATCATATTTACGTTATGGACCAGCTGTTTGCATAGTGCAAGAGAGCAGGTACCTTTCATTTAGGGTGATTTCTGAGCTTTTGCATTTAAAACGCTTGATACTGTGTCCAAAAGGCACATACATTTTTTTGAACAATCTTTTATTTTATATGCCAACAAACTATAATAAATATGCATTTATGAATGGTAAATGCAAATTTACTTGAGTGTTTTGATATTGGTCAAAAACAGCATTCAATTAGAAACTGTGTTTTTTTTAGTCCCAAAAATGAACCTCTCAAGAGAGGCACTTAGTTTCTTAAGCAGCATTATACTTTAATTTGTGCAAAAATATATTTTTTAAATGTTTTAAAGAAAAAACTTTTCCAATCGTCTCTCGAACAATTTTCTAATTGAAAATTGTCGCACTTCAACATGCCTCCAGTTACTTGGTAGCAGCTGCCGTACACCCGCTCTCGCGGTAGACATGATCCTGTGCCCCCTCCCACATAAACCTATCGCTACATCATTTCCTCGGTAGAACTTCCAAGTCGTCAAATCCAAAAGACGGTAGTTTGCGTTTCGCATTGTTCTTTTCGATTATTTTGGCAAAGCGGGTTGTTCGAGTAAACCATAAGCGGGTGCTGTTGCAATAATTGCCGTGACATGAAATATGGTTATAAGACCAATTTTATGATGTGTAAAAGTAACATCGAAATACTTTGACGCTTTAAGGGTGGTAAGTCGTGTAGGTACTTTGTTGCAATTTATATTAGCATATTTTAAGGGTTAAAAAACCACGCCGCACCGCGTTGGCTTTTGTACCCAACCCAATTTTGCTATTTGCAATATGTTTCAAAATAATGTAAAACTATTCTAACATGTTAAATTTCTCTTTTAACCTAGTATACTAAAACTAATCATGTTATGTGTCTATGCACAAAAGGATATATCTACAATTTTAGAAATATAACCATACTTTAAGACAATTTTAGCATAACACAACATATGTTAGTGATGTAAACCAAACGAGTTACCAAACACGCTATATATTATAATATGTACATGACAAAAATAATTTAGCATTCGTATTATTTAACATTGTATACTCTAAATTTTGGAAAATTATTTATAAACATGTTATTTTTGTACACTTAAAGATAAATGTACTCAACTTCATAAATTCGGGATGTGGTTCTAGAAAATGTTAATTTATGTTAATAAAAATCTAAAATATGATTTATAAGACAAGTTTTCTGAGTAAAAAGAGTTAAAAGAAAAAAATATTCTAGTATGTTATATTTCCTTATTAAAGTAGCATTCAATAACATATTTCATGTGATACGTATAAGTACAAAAAGTTAAATCTAGCATTTAATAGCCTTGCATATTATAAAATAAGATAATTATAGCATTACATATATGTACACTAGCAATTTAAACCAAACTATTGCCAAACATGTTGTATATGTACACAAAAAGATAAAGACTATGTAATATACTGTATACTAGTTGGATAAATCTAGCATATTATGACCAAACATGTTATTTTTCTGTACACAAAAAGATAAATCTACGAGCCAGTATCACGGCGGCCAAATAAAATCTAATTATCTTATAGAGACTTTTTTTAATGAAAAAAAAACACGAGACTATGCTTATACATATACTTTTGTGTATAGTCTATCTAAAGTGTACCAAATACTCCAAATTAAGCTTGGTAATCATATAACGGCAAACAAACAATGGTTTCTTGTATTTAAATTAAATTTATCGAATTACTGTCAGTTTGTGTTTTATCGATATTTCTTCTTTATGTGTTAAATAAAATGACCAAATGAACCTGTCTTGTCAAATAACTGGGATGTCTTAGTCAAAAAGTGAATGGCGATAACTTCAACTATGTATGTATTTTATTATATGTGTTTTAAACGATTTAATTTGTGATGACATCACGAGCGATTTTTAAATTATTATAAAGTAAATGCTATTTAATATACCTACCGCTATTGGAGCTTTATTTACCTTTGCAAGATCAAATAAGAGGAAGAGTAAAAAAAACATTTGAATTTATTTTTAACTTAGACTAAGTCGGGTTAAGTGTACATAATTCTGAACATTAAATTATGTCTCTTTAATAAACGCAACGAAGTTCACATGTTGGCGGTTGGCAACCTGTTTTGTATTAGTGGCGAAGATTATTCAGAAGGGATACTTTGTTAGAGCAGCCAAATTTATATTTCATAATAATTTAATTATTCAGGAAATGTACACTGGCGCGGTTCTCTCCCGTAAAAATTAAAATTTAATATTTCCGCCGAACTTTCTATCGATATTAGAAAACTTTAAACTCAATTTGATATTGTTTATTTGATCTAAAATATAAATAATTATATATGATTACTTGCTTTAATTTTTCGATACACATAGTGAACTGAGGAATAATATAAATAATTTACCAGGAATTATTAAACATATTATGCTAATGATAACTATTCAAAATATGTTAATATAACCAATTTAGTATGTTATTATATGTAAACAGACACCAACAGTTGTAATAATTCCAAAAGTGAAGAGTGTTTCTTTTATAGTTGAAGACGTATAGATTTTTTTTGATTGGTGGTTTGAATTTAATATCAATATTTCTGGAGGCAGACCATGCACTGAAATATAGGTGTAAGGAAATGACAAGTGTATGTATAATATGTCTCTGAATTTATTAATATATTTATAAACTGCTTTGAGTGATATATATATATGTACGAAAACGAAGCACCTAATCAAAATAATGTACATAAAGCCATAGCCAGCCGTAATCGAACCAATTTCGATCATCTTATTTTTAAATGTAAGTAAAGCGTATTTTTTAGTTATGGTATTTAGTTATTTTCTAGCTTTGTTAGCTGGTAATTTTATAAGGTAATATAAAAAAGACAGTATTCAAATTATTATTATTAATCATCTTAACTAAATGTTACCTAATTAAACATCGCAATAAGTAGTCATTTATTTACAAGCGAACTTTTCATTTTAATATATGTAAATAATACGTGTGTCTGAAAAATATTAACTTAATATTTTTAATGTAATAAAAAACAATTAAAGGTTCTGAAAATAACTGATAAAACGGTAAATTAATATGGTTGTTTATCAAATGTGGGTTTAATTACTGGCCATAGAGTGCCTACACAATGATTCACTACTTTTAATTAGCCAAATTGGACGATATAACCTAATCTACAAAAAAAAGAAATTCGCGTCTAAGGTATTTAAAACTGCATAAATCTGGGGAAAACTACCCGATAATCAATATAAGCGAGATAATAATATCTACTGAATAAATATGTTAACTATGTATATCTTCGAAATATTGGTAGGTATATAATCTTTCATTATGGATGTTAGAAAAACGTGAGCCTACAAAGTTTCCAAAACTGAGAATTATGTTGCCAATGTAAAAGCATCAAAATCGAAAATATAAACAAATTAAATATAAACAATTAAGCAAAAAATTACTCACAATATATCAAGTGTTGTTTTTTACGCCGAAGAATAACTTTCATGATAATTCGGTTTTTGGAAACTCAAAGCGCACACAAAAATATATTTTATTGTAAATTGAACACGAACCCAAATCTTGAAAAATAATTGACAAAAAAAATTATTTAATATTTTTATTTTTGGATAAATTATTCAGAATGCTTTTGATCAACTGACAAATTATTATTTAAAAAAAAAAACAAAATTTACGCGAACCTAAAGAAGGGATAACGTTGAATTTTAGATTTAAAGAAAATATTTTAACGGTGTTGGGGCCATATCGGTAATCATACTTAACCCCAAATGTTAGACATTTTTACCATTTTTTTTAATGTATATATTTTTTTAATGTTTAAAAAAAAAAAATGTAATAATTGTACAAGATTCTGTATAATATTCTTATCCGTGCATATTGGTATTAACTAACAAAGTGTCGGTCACTTTATTCATTGCAAATTTGTCCCCTGTTTCATAAAAAACAGCATTAAACATTATTTTACAACTAAATTTAGGAACAAAACCGTATTTTTTGCTTAATTTTAATTGCGCGAAGTTGTAATAGTTATAAAATTAATAAATAAAACGTGAAGTGTCAATTTGGAGAAGAAAAATATTATTGGGATTGAATAAGATATTCTAAAGGGCATTTTATTGGGACACGCTTTAGATCATTACAAATCAACTTTTTTATCGAGGCATGCCCTAGATTGGAAGTCATCTATTTTATTTTGACACTCTTTATAATAAGCTAATCTGAAAAGAGTTTTACTAGGGCACTTTTTATCTGGGATGGTCTGACTGATATTTTATTTACACAAAATTTGATTGGAGCGATCTAAAAAGTTACAATATATATATTGGGATGATCTGATTGAAATTTTATTAAGACTCGTAGTAGATTGGGGTAATCTGAATTGTGTTTTATATGTATATGAATAAGTTGAAAGCAATGTAAAATATATTTTACTAGAGCTCGATTTCGGTTGGATGCGATTTAAATATAGGTAATCTGAAAAGTACTTTACTGTTTTTTTTGTTATGCGCGATTACGATTCTCTGAAATGTGTTTATTTGGGACACTCTTTAGATTGGAGTGAAGCATAATATTTACTTAATTTTAATATATTTTTTTAAATAAACAAATAATTAAACTATCGAAGAAACGAAAAAAATCACAAATCAAAACAAATGCTCATAAAAGAGAGAAACATCAGAACATTGCACTGTCTTTTCGTTGAATAAGTAAAATTAAATTATTAAATTTAAATACATGTCATTTTATTCACTTGTTTATTTTAAAATATTAAAATATGTTTTATGTTTGAATAGTTACAAAAGTTGAAAAAGTGACTACAAAAATTTTAATATTCAAAAATATTTTTGTGCTACGAATAATAATAACTGGATTAAAAATAAGAATTCATACCAAATATCGTACGGAAATGCTTGTACGCATGCGATGTAATTGTTTGAATGTTAAAGAAGTGTAAAAACGTGTATCTTATTCAGAAAAGAAGATTTTACAATGTCTGGCGTAGGACTAAAGTCAACGTCTACCCAAGGAGTTATTCTATGTTGGAGTTTTACTAGCAAAGCATAATATGGCTTGTAAGAATAAAAACAATTATTGGCTCTTAAGGCCAAAGGAATGCGCGCAACACACATGTAACAACTACATTGGCTGTTTCTCCCAAAAGCATCGACAGTACCCGGTTGCAAATAGAAATAAACGTATGTACCGTTAATAATCAATTATCTCGCTTGTTATTTCGTATTTATTGTAGGAGGGATAACTGGCTTATAGAAAAATAAAACTAAAAACTATACCGAAACGCTAACATCGAATTGCATGTTATACTTCGACTATAATAAAATATCCTTATGTTTAAACACTGACATACGACATTTAGTACTTGTTTGTATTCAATTGGGTTGACCGCCTCAGGTGCTTTGCGAGCCAATCTGCGCGCACAGAGCCTCTCACTAGACGCCTATCCGCGCAAAGTGGCCCGAGAAAAACGCGCTAAAAATATATATATAAAAAAACTTAAGACATTTTTACATATTTAACCCCTTTGCATAATACCACAGATGAATCTATAATAAGTTACATAAAATGCGAAAAAATAGATATTCGAAGTGACACGCACAAACTTAAGGAAACTTATTTTCTTAAATTGTTTGGCTGCCTGCGTCGATGCGAAGACTCCAACAAGTTGTTATTAAATAGCGAGACTTAAATCGATTTTTTAACTTGTTAAGTTAGTTAGTTGTAGTTTTGTTAAAAAAGTACCTCGTAAAACGAGAATATTAAAAAAAAAATCCAGTTTGATTTGATTTTCTGCTGTCTTGTACGAAGTGGAAATATGAGTAACTACTCTGCTATATACATTTGTTTAAAGATGTAAACAGAATGAATTATTCACAATTATGAACAGAATGAATGAACCGTAGGGTTTCTAAATTATTCACAATTATCAAATGCGGAGATGAAGGGTGGGGTCAGCTAGAGATAAATAAATGTATAAACGTTTTTGGTTACCATCAGTGTGAATAAGTGTATATTTATAACAACTAAACTATTTTCATCCAGGCTGACTGCAAAGTTTACAAGAAAAAAACACATAGTTTTGTGACTTGAATTCTTATTGTGGTGAAATGACGGTTCAGGAGCGCAAAGCACACAAAGTAAAAACAAGTGTGAATTACAAAAACTAATTATTGCTAAAAAATTACCTCGTAAAACGAGAAAATTAAAGAAAATCAATTTTGATTTGATTTTCTGCTGTCTTGTACGAAGCCGAAATATGAGTAACTACTCTACTATATACATTCGCTTAAAGATGAAATCAGAATGAATGAACCGTAGGGGTTTCTAAATTATTCACAATTATCGAATGCGGAGATGAAGTTACCATCAGTGTGAATAAGTAGATATTTATTGCAACTAAACTATTTCCATCCAGGCTGACTGCATAGTTTACAAGAGACAATACATAGTTTTGTGACTTAAATTCTTATTGTGGTAAAATGACGGTTCAGGAGCACAAAGCACACAAAGTAAAAATAAGAGTGAATTACAAAAACTAATTATTGCTCTAAAAGTACCTCGCAAAAAGAGAAAATTTAAGAAAATCAAGCTTGATTAAATTTTCTGCTGTCTTGTACGAAGCCGAAATATAAGTAACTACTCTACTATATACATTCGTTTAAAGATGTTAACTGAATGAATGAACCGTAGGGTTTCTAAATTATTGACAATTATCACATGCGGAGATGAAGGGTGGAGTCAGCTGTAGATAATTAAATGTTTAAACGTTTTTGGTTACCATCAGTGCGAATAAGTAGATATTTATTACAACTAAACTATTTCTATCCAGGCTGACTGCAAAGATAACAAGATGCAAAACATAGTTTTGTGACTTTGAATCTTATTGTGGTAAAATGACGGTTCAGGAGCGCAAAGCACACAATGTATAATAAACAAGTGTTAATTACAAATACTAATTATTGCTTAAAAAGTACCTCGCAAAAAGAGAAAATTTAAGAAAATCAAGCTTGATTAAATTTTCTGCTGTCTTGTACGAAGCCGAAATATAAGTAACTACTCTACTATATACATTCGTTTAAAGATGTTAACAGAATGAATGAACCGTAGGGTTTCTAAATTATTCACAATTATCACATGCGGAGATGAAGGGTGGAGTCAGCTGTAGATAATTAAATGTTTAAACGTTTTTGGTTACCATCAGTGTGAATAAGTAGATATTTATTGCAACTAAACTATTTCTGAAGTAAAAACAAGTGAAAATTACAAAAACGGTTCAGGAGCGCAAAGCACACCTGAAGTAAAAAAAAGAAATTCAATTAATTATTGCTCAAAAAGTACCTCGTAAAAAGAAAAATTTAAGAAAATCAACTATATTAAATTTTCTGCTTAAAGATACGAAGCCGAAGAATGAATAACTAGGGTTTCTACTATATACATTCACATTAAAGATGATGAAGGGGAATGAATGAACCGTAGGGTAATTAAATTTTAACAATTTTCACATGCGGAGATGAAGGGTAGATATTTATTGCAATTAAATGTTTAAACGTTTTTTGACTGCCATCAGTGTGAATAAGTAGATATTTATTACAACTTAATTCTTATTTTATCCAGGCTGACTGCAAGGTTAACAAATGCACAACATAAAACAAGTGACTTACAATTCTAATTATTGGTGAAATGACGGTTCAGGGCGCAAAAGCACATGAAATAAGTAACTACTCTGAAGACTATAAACAAGTGTTAATTACAAAAACAATTATTGCTTAAAACCGTGGGTAAAAAGAGAAATTTAACGGTTCAATTATTGATTTGATTTTCTGCTGTCTTGTACAGAAGCCGAAATATGAGTAACTACTCTACTATATACATTCGTTAAAAGATGTTTTGGTTAATGATGAAAAAATGTGTAGGGTTTCTAAATTATTGCAACAATTATCATAATGCGGATGAAAGGGTGGAGTCAGCTGTAGATAATTAAATGTTTAAACGTTTTTGGTTTATCATGTGAATAAGTAGATATTTTTTAAAATGATTTCTATCCAGGCTGACTGCAAAGTTTACAAGAGCAACACATAGTTTTGTGACTTAAAATTCTTATTGTGGTGAAATGACGGTTCAGGAGCATAAAAGCACATGAAGTAAAAACAAGTGTTAATTAAATTTACTAATTATTGCCGAAATAAGTACTACTCTATAAATACATTGACTGCTTTAAGAAAATTTAAAGAAAACGGTTTCTAAATTTAAATTTTCTGCTGTCTTGTACGAAGCCGAAATATAAGTAACTACTCTACTATATACATTCGTTTAAAGATGTTAACAGAATGAATGAACCGTAGGGTTTCTAAATTATTGACAATTATCACATGCGGAGATGAAGGGTGGAGTCAGCTGTAGATAATTAAATGTTTAAACGTTTTTGGTTACCATCAGTGCGAATAAGTAGATATTTATTACAACTAAACTATTTCTATCCAGGCTGACTGCAAAGATAACAAGATGCAAAACATAGTTTTGTGACTTTGAATCTTATTGTGGTAAAATGACGGTTCAGGAGCAAAGCACACAATGTATAATAAACAAGTGTTAATTACAAATACTAATTATTGCTTAAAAAGTACCTCGCAAAAGAGAAAATTTAAGAAAAATGTTTAAACGTTAAATTTTCTGCTGTCTTGTGTACAAAAGCCGAAATATAAGTAACTACTCTACTATATACATTCGTTTAAAGATGTTAACAGAATGAATGAACCGTAGGGTTTCTAAATTATTCACAATTATCACATGCGGAGATGAAGGGTGGAGTCAGCTGTAGATAATTAAATGTTTAAACGTTTTTGGTTACCATCAGTGTGAATAAGTAGATATTTATTGCAACTAAACTATTTCTATCCAGGCTGACTGCAAAGTTTACAAGAGGCAAACACATAGTTTTTGTGACTTGAATTCTTATTGTGGTGAAATGACGGTTCAGGAGCGCAAAGCACATGAAGTAAAAAACAAGTGTGAATTACAAAAACTAATTATTGCTCAAAAAGTACCTCGTAAAAGATAAAAAATTAAAAAAATCAAGTGTGAATTTGATATTTCTGCTAACTTATTTCTATCGAAATATGAGTAAACTTTACTATATACATTCGCTTAAAGATGTAAACAGAATGAATGAACCGTAGGGTTTTTAAATTATTAACAATTATCGAATGCGGAGATGAAGGGTGGAGTCAGCTGTAGATAATTAAATGTTTAAACGTTTTTGGTTACCATCAGTGTGAATAAGTAGATATTTATTGCAACTAAACTATTTCTATCCAGGCTGACTGCAAAGTTTACAAGAGGCAACACATAGTTTTGTGACTTGAATTCTTATTGTGGTGAAATGACGGTTCAGGAGCGCAAAGCACATGAAGTAAAAACAAGTGTTAATTACAAAAACTAATTATTGCTCATAAAGTACCTCGCAAAAAGAGAAAATTTAAGAAAATCAAGCTTGATTAAATTTTCTGCTGTCTTGTACGAAGCCGAAATATAAGTAACTACTCTACTATATACATTCGTTTAAAGATGTTAACAGAATGAATTAAATGTTTAAACGTTTTTGGTTACCATCAGTGTGAATAAGTAGATATTTATTGCAACTAAACTATTTCTATCCAGGCTGACTGCAAAGTTTACAAGAGGCAACACATAGTTTTGTGACTTGAATTCTTATTGTGGTGAAATGACGGTTCAGGAGCGCAAAGCACATGAAGTAAAAACAAGTGTGAATTACAAAAACTAATTATTGCTCAAAAAGTACCTCGAAAAAAGAGAAAATTAAAGAAAATCAATTTTGATTAAATTTTCTGCTGTCTTGTACGAAGCCGAAATATAAGTAACTACTCTACTATATACATTCGCTTAAAGATGTAAACAGAATGAATAAAACCGTAGGGTTTCTAAATTATTCACAATTATCGAATGCGGAGATGGAGGGTAGAGTCAGCTGTAGATAATTAAATGTTTAAACGTTTTTGGTTACCATCAGTGTGAATAAGTAGATATTTATTGCAACTAAACTATTTCTATCCAGGCTGACTGCAAAGTTTACAAGAGGCAACACATAGTTTTGTGACTTGAATTCTTATTGTGGTGAAATGACGGTTCAGGAGCGCAAAGCACATGAAGTAAAAACAAGTGTGAATTACAAAAACTAATTATTGCTTAAAAAGTACCTCGCAAAAAGAGAAAATTTAAGAAAATCAAGCTTGATTAAATTTTCTGCTGTCTTGTACGAAGCCGAAATATGAGTAACTACTCTACTATATACATTCGTTTAAAGATGTTAACAGAATGAATGAACCGTAGGGTTTCTAAATTATTGACAATTATCACATGCGGAGATGAAGGGTGGAGTCAGCTGTAGATAATTAAATGTTTAAACGTTTTTGGTTACCATCAGTGCGAATAAGTAGATATTTATTACAACTAAACTATTTTCATCCAGGCTGACTGCAAAGTTTACAAGAGGCAACACATAGTTTTGTGACTTGAATTCTTATTGTGGTGAAATGACGGTTCAGGAGCGCAAAGCACATGAAGTAAAAACAAGTGTGAATTACAAAAACTAATTATTGCTCAAAAAGTACCTCGTAAAAAGAGAAAATTAAAGAAAATCAATTTTGATTTGATTTTCTGCTGTCTTGTACGAAGCCGAAATATGAGTAACTACTCTACTATATACATTCGCTTAAAGATGTAAACAGAATGAATAAAACCGTAGGGTTTCTAAATTATTCACAATTATCGAATGCGGAGATGAAGGGGGGAGTCAGCTGTAGATAATTAAATGTTTAAACGTTTTTGGTTACCATCAGTGTGAATAAGTAGATATTTATTGCAACTAAACTATTTCTATCCAGGCTGACTGCAAAGTTTACAAGAGGCAACACATAGTTTTGTGACTTTAATTCTTTTGTGGTGAAATGACGGTTCAGGAGCGCAAAGCACACAAAGTAAAAACAAGTGTTAATTACAAATACTAATTATTGCTTATAAAGTACCTCGCAAAAAGAGAAAATTTAAGAAAATCAAGCTTGATTAAATTTTCTGCTGTCTTGTACGAAGCCGAAATATAAGTAACTACTCTACTATATACATTCGTTTAAAGATGTTAACAGAATGAATGAACCGTAGGGTTTCTAAATTATTGACAATTATCACATGCGGAGATGAAGGGTGGAGTCAGCTGTAGATAATTAAATGTTTAAACGTTTTTGGTTACCATCAGTGCGAATAAGTAGATATTTATTACAACTAAACTATTTCTATCCAGGCTGACTGCAAAGTTTACAAGAGGCAACACATAGTTTTGTGACTTGAATTCTTATTGTGGTGAAATGACGGTTCAGGAGCGCAAAGCACATGAAGTAAAAACAAGTGTCAATTACAAAAACTAATTATTGCTCAAAAAGTACCTCGTAAAAAGAGAAAATTTAAGAAAATCAAGCTTGATTTAATTTTCTGCTGTCTTGTAAGAAGCCGAAATATGAATAACTACTCTACTACATACATTCGCTTAAAGATGTAATCAGAATGAATGAACCGTAGGGTAAATTATTCACAATTATGAAATGCGGAGATGAAGGGTGAATTTAGCTGTAGATAATTAAATGTTTAAACGTTTTTGGTTACCCTATATCAGTGTGAAAAAGTAAAAATTTACTACATTTAAACTATTTATACCTAGACTGACTTCATAGTTTTCAATATTATTTTATTTTTAAATTTTTATCGCCTTCTCACATTCTTTATTTAGATTAACCTAATAATTACTAATAATGTGAATCAGAATTGAAAAGCTATTCTAAGATATAGTTTACTATCACATTTTTAGGTTTATTTAGCATAGTTTACAAGATTATTATAATTTTAAATTGTTATCGCCTTCTCACATCCTATATTTAGATTAACCTCATAATTACTAATAATGTGAATAAGAATTTAAAAGCTATTCTAAGATATAGTTTACTATCATATTTACAGGATTATTAAGCATGGTTTACAAGATTATTATAATTTTAAATTGTTATCGCCTCCTCACATCCTATATTTAGATTAACCTAATAATTACTAATAATGTGAAAAAGAATTTAAAAGCTATTCTCAGATAAAGTTTACTATCATATTTACAGGATTATTAAGCATAGTTTACATGATTATTATAATTATAAATTGTTATCGCCTTCTCAGTTCCTATATTTAGATTAACCTAATAATTACTAATAATGTGAATAAGAATTTAAAAGCTATTCTAAGATATAGTTTACTATCATATTTACAGGCTACTGGTTTGCCCGAAAACTTAAATACTCCGATTTTACACTCTTAAAATTAATTTACTCTTTTTGTACTTAACGCATTCACAAAAGTTTGACGAAATATATGTACAAGTTTCTTCGTCTACAAAATAAAAGTATCGAAATAATAATTCAAAACACGGCTCAATTATTATGTGTATAAATTTTAAATCAACGACGGAATTTTTTGTTAAAACGTGATTGTATTATTTGGAAGGACAACTGATAAGATTTTTGTTTCTAGCACCATACCCATCCAAAATTAAACTGTTTTTAAATAATATTATTCGGAACCACATGTTCGTTGATTTATACTTGTTTCACCCGTATATTTAAAATAATTGTATTCTATATACTAATCGGAACGATAGTTTATTTCTATTTTTACTTGAATCATTCTTTCCTTCGAAAATAAAACTTATAAAACTGTCAATGCTATTCCGAACCACAATTCGTAGATTTAAGGCTGATTCACACCAACGTCCGGATCCGCTCAGTGCCGATATTGTTCCGCATGAGAGCTTATTGATATGGTATGAATATCAATCAAGGAGTATGTGCCAAGACAAAGTTGTGTGGCAGTATTATCCTTCTGCCCACCCTTGTGATATTTAACTACTTATATAGTTAAATAATTATTTTGAAGTGTAAAAATACTTACAACGCAGATTTTTTTTTTAAATCCATTTTTTTATCACTAAATAATATTTTTATTAATTTTTAATATTTAAAAATATTATTTAGTGATTAAAAAAATGGTTTTAAAAAAAAAATCTGCGTTGTAAGTATTTTTACACTTCAAAATAATTATTTTACTAAATAAGTAAAATATCACAAGGATGGGCAGAAGGATATACTGCCACACAAATTTGTATTGGCACATACTCCTTGATTGATATTCATACCATATCAATATGCTCTCATGCGGAACAATATCGGCACTGAGCGGATCCGGACGTTGGTGTGAATCAGCCTTTATACTCTTTCACATACCCTTTGAAAAATAACATTTCAAAACAAATAATGATAATCTGAACCACAATTTTCGTGCATTTATACATATATCATACATTCATCAATAAGATCATCAATGAAAACTACTATTTTTTTTAGAATCATAGATTATATTGTAAAGATATTTCATAGATTTGTATCATATTTAATCTTAAATTATTAGTTAGACATTTTTATTCTAAACAACATTATGAAACAATATCAATTTTAATCCTTAAAAAATGTGAGTTTAAAATTAATTAGAAATGTCGATTCTATTTGTTTGAAATTCATTTACAAAGAAGCATTCAAATTATCTCCAACAAAAAAAAAAACACCGCTACTTGTACATTACTTCAATTGCAAATGTAAAATGTTAATCCGCGGACAATGTGAACATTCGCAATTAAACTAAGCACAATCAAAAGTTATCAATTCTCATAAAATTGTTTGCCAAATAAATAGAATAAACGTATCTAACTGACTTTTAGTTTTAAGGAGTATCTAGTTCCTAGTGCCAATTGTTTGTACTCTATATCATTCAATGTAGTTTTACTTCTTCGTCCACTCAATGGGAGCCAGTCTAGAGCTGTGTAATCACAATGACGATTGATATTCTACCGAAGGAAGTCAGTGTGAGCTCCTATGCTACAAGCCATTCGTGCATTTTCAAAGAAATGTCCAACTTAACACGCTCGAGTACCTAATCTTTAACTGTCGATATTACTGAATTTTGAATTATTGTTAACTAAATATAACTATACATTTCTTAGACTTGGCCATAAGCTATTCTTTGTCTCAAAATAAATAATTAAAGTATTATTAAATTATTATATTTTATAGTTCTACGGAAATATGTTAATCGGGTTATTTTTTAAGTGATTGATATTTAACGAATATGATTTGATATCTATATCTTACTATCGGAATAAATCAGTGTTTTTACCTCAACAATTTTAAATGTTAATTGAATGTAAATTTAGAATTTTTGTGTAATTATTGATATATAGATAGGTACTAATTCAAAAATGAACCTTAATTTTTGATTATGGTAAGGCTAAAAGCTATTTTTAATAATCTGAATATATAGTGGAAGTGCTATTAATAAAAAAGGAAGAGATTTTATGGTCTGATTTTTTAAATTGAATGATGATTGATACTAGCTTAATCATGAACACGGTGTTTTAAACGTGGAAATGTCTCAAGCTATCAATTTAACTACAAATACGGATTTGCAAATATTTTTTAGTCATAAGCTATTTCTTACTATTCTCGTTTGATTTAAAGAATGAATGTGTTATTAACGCATGCATATATTTCTGATAAAAAAGTTTGGTAGACGTTACTTTTTTTAAATGTATATCAACGGCTGATACTAGTACAGTAGCAAAAATTATTTTTAGAATATAAGACATTTTCCCACAATTTTAATAAAAAATTTATACAACTTTAATTACTAATTTTCAGCTTCGAATATCAGCTTCCTTCTTTATATAATTCGAATTCGTAAATTTATTTAATTGATTATGTCAATAAGTTCAATGATCTTTAATTCGAATAATCAATGGCAACATGGAAGAAAAAACGGTAACTTGAATTTAAGCCTTTACATACTACACTACGCTTATCAATAAAATTCAATATTTTAGTCCCAAAGTGAGAAAGTCACGCGGGGTTGGAGAATGCTCACGGAGTGCCTCGAAACGTTGTAATATTATAATATTGATAAACAAATCTTACAATATATATATATTTTATATTCCAATCGAAAAATAAGGCTTGCATCAATGTGATTGCATTTATTTTTAGAAGACAACATTATTTAGCAATACCGAGACATTTTGTAATCTACTTCTATGTAATTTTATGAGATTGATTTTTTATATTCACTTAAAAATGTGTGTTTATGTTTTTTTACTCTTTATGTTTTCAATATATTAGACAAGGTAGATAGTTGTGCAATAGTAGATAACACGAAAATAATGTATGAAATATTATGCAATAAATAATAATACAACTGAAGCAAATAATGTAGTTAGTATTTACAGAAGTTAATAAACATTAATTTACAGACGTATCGCTACTCTCAATGCATTGTTGTGAATGCCGTCAAAACTACACAAAATAAACTTTTTTAATTTAAATAAAAAATAATTTTGTTTTAAGCCACTTTATTTATACACATATAACAAATCGACCGGTTTCGGTTAGACTTAACCTTCATCAGGAACGTATAAGTATAAACTAAGATTAAATATAGAGTAATACAGTAGACAAAGAAATTATTGAAAGAGACAAAACATTAATATAAACAGGACAAAGCATCAGAGAGGGGGTGGTAATGGAGTAGGTAGAGAGGTAGGGGGATGGGAAGAGGAGAAGGGGAACATTCTTAAAATCGGACTTTTAGTTAATTCTAATTGTTTGTTTAAAATTTGGCAAATATTATTATTATTTGATTTTGAAATTTCTAATGCTTCTAGATTGTTAAGGCGCAAACCTATTCCATTTTTATGAATTATTTGTACACCTGTATTTTTATTAAAAGTATGGTTAGTTTTAATTAAATGTTCGGCAAATTCGGAAAAACCTATACTTGTTAAACATTTAATGTGTTCTTTGACTCTAATGTTTACATTTCTCGCGGTACAGTTAAGTTTATATATGCCAGAATGGCTTAAAGAATCTTCTTTATCTTTAGAATTGCTTAAAAAAGAGAAAAAAAAAGATAAAGAAGATTCTTTAAGCCATTCTGGCATATATAAACTTAACTGTAACTTCTTCTGGCATATATAAACTTAACTGTCTTCTTTATCTTTAGAATTGCTTAAAAAAGAGAAAAAAAAAGATAAAGAAGATTCTTTAAGCCATTCTGGCATATATAAACTTAACTGTAACGATTGCCCGGCAATTTACATAGGTAAAACCGCGAGAAATGTAAACATTAGAGTCAAAGAACACATTAGATGTTTAACAAGTATAGGTTTTTCCGAATTTGCCGAACATTTAATTAAAACTAACCATACTTTTAATAAAAATACAGGTGTACAAATAATTCATAAAAATGGAATAGGTTTGCGCCTTAACAATCTAGAAGCATTAGAAATTTCAAAATCAAATAATAATAATAATTGCCAAATTTTAAACAAACAATTAGAATTAACTAAAAGTCCGATTTTAAGAATGTTCCCCTTCTCCTCTTCCCATCCCCCTACCTCTCTACCTACTCCATTACCACCCCCTCTCTGATGCTTTGTCCTGTTTATATTAATGTTTTGTCTCTTTCAATAATTTTCTTTGTCTACTGTATTACTCTATATTTAATCTTAGTTTATAATTATACGTTCTGATGAAGGTTAAGTCTAACCGAAACCGGTCGAATTGTTATATGTGTATAAATAAAGTGGCTTAAAACAAAATTATTTTTTATTTAAATTATAATGTCAAGCTACAAAGTGTTTGCTTCCTTCGATAACAAAATAAACTATTACTATTCGTTCATCTTAAAACAGACCACCTAGTGATCCTTGGTGAACACCATTATCAAAATAATACAAATATAATTTACATTTTGTTCAAAAGCCTATCACAATTATTGGTTCAGCTAGCCGCTTAAAATGCCTCGATAGTGGTATTATAAAAATTAATTCAATAAGGAAGATGAAATTAATTCAATGAGAAGTTTTATGATATTTAGTTATCTTATAAATAGTCCCCGAAGTACAAAGCTTATAAGTGCATATGCCTATTGTTAACTTTTTTACAAAATTATTTTATTTTAACATCATGTTACAAGGTATCTTAGCGCATGATAATGAAAAAAAAAATCTATAGTATTTGTGTAAAACATACTCGAGTATCTTACAATCTAAATACATTTTAAGGGTAGTTGCAATTTTCTGTCAATTTCTTATTTCACAATTTTCTTCAAAATACTAAATAGAAAATAAAAAGAGTTTATAAAAAGCAGTGGGTCATGTGGACACTCAATAATACATTTTAAACAATAAATATAAAACACGATAATTATAAATAAACCTCATTAATAAGGCTAAGCAGACGTCTTGATTTCATTAAGAAAATATTGTTAATAATTTATTTTTAAGAAAATCGACTGAAAGAGAATATTTTGCAATTTATTAAAGGTGTAATGATTGTAATGTGTTTGATTGTAATTAAAGGTCGATTTATTGACTAATGGCCGACAATGATGGTTTCCAAGCATCAGCGTCTATTCGGGGATGAAATATAATAAGAATTTGAAAAACCTCGAACTTCTTGAAAATATTAGAAATGAAAATGAAATAATAGTTAATTCTAGAAAATTTGCAACTGCCCTAAGTAGATAATTAAAATCAGAACAGTTTTACATAATATGAACATTTCCACCAACCTGTGTCGACCTCTGCGACAGCGGTGCGGCTGCAGTGAAGGCAACAGACAAGGTGCTGGGAGATGCAATAATATCGACACTTGTAGCACTAACTTTAATGGTTAACTTATATTCAAAGCGTCTGTGAGCGTCTTTATGCTATAAGCGTCAAAGTTCAAATAACGCGAGTCCAAATACTAAAACTAGCGCGGCAGTGGCTTCCACAGTAAATCCAAAAACTATTTTCTCTAAGGTGACCAAAACTCAACAGCAACTTACGTGCATTCGCGGCATGGATATTAGCGTTCTCCCACGGTCGCGCCGAAAGCGAGCCGTTGGAGGGTTGTATCGCAGCGTTGCTTGCTGTGTGTGAAGGCGTTTAGACGTCGCAGGGGCTGGCTAGCTCCGGGCGCGAGATGCGGCGGTCGCCGAGGATCTGCCCAGACAGCGAGCGCTGAAGAGATCCCGAGCGGACGTTGGTCCCCGTCTCCGACTTGGACTTCTTCACCTTGCTGCCTCCTGCCACGGGGGTCTTGCCCTTGGCGGACGCCTGCGCTCCCTCGGCCGGGGACACTTTACCTGCCAAACGAATTGCCTTAACCTAGCGCCACAAGAACGTCTTTTCAGTCACGGTTATTCCTTCACGCTTTTTCCGTCACTTCTAATGCATTAAATGATAAAAGTCGCATTACGTGTATGGTGTATTTTCGGAGAACCGGAAGTATGTGCACGTAACGCTTAAAATCGAATTCAATGCATTGAAAAGCGATGGATAAATCGCGAGGGAATAGCGCGCTTGTAGCGCTTGGCTTATGAATAACATAGACAAAATGGAATTCATTTATCTGATTACTATTTACTAACATGCGATTTGCTTTAAGATCTATTAAGCGAACTATGTACATATGTGTAAATGAGTTTTAACTCCTCATTCTGTCTCGTAAACACGCACGGGGTTACACACTGCACGATAGACCTATAAATACCCGCTGTTTTTTATTGATACGAAACACGTGCAATTTTCGCCCGGCGGACGATTTACAAAACGCAATTCTTTTTCATGTACCTTTTCAAACAAATATTCGAGTTTTGAATGCACTATTTGTTAAAACAATAGTAATATTGATAGCCGAAATTGTCCCAAAGATCATTATCTTGGGGATGTGTTGAGGAGAATACGTCGAGAATAATATGTTAATGATAATTGCTTTTCTTCCAAATAGGTTTCTCAAAAATTGACGAAGCCCGTTGAATTTCGATAAAGTAGGGAATGAAAAAGCCATTGTCTGCAATCCATAAGGAGCCTTGTACAAACTTTTGTCATTAGTCTTGATTCAGTTCAAGGTGAAAGTAATGTATTTTCAAATATTAACGATTCATTCATGTGATAATTTGGCAAATGAACTCGTTACGTATAAAAACATCAGCATCATGTTTGTATGCGGCAGTTCTTTTACAATGATACACACCGAAGTATGGAGATAATAATGGGTAAAAAAAATAGAGTCGGGATGAATAAAAAACATTTTTACCTTTCTCGATGTCTGTGTTCGACGATGCCTTGCGGCAAACGACGACTCCAGCATTGTTGAGGAAGTATTGGGTCTTTTCTTTGTCCTTGGATGAGTCCTACACCACAAAAGAAACAAAAAGTCAGCACTCCAAAGACATTAAAAAAACATCATGTTTATATACTTGTATATATATAAACACGTCTGTAGGTAAAAAGTGTACGGCCATACAATGACCAATCAGAAATAAGCCACGGTATAGTCAAACCGGTCAATTTATGGTGAACATTTATCACCAAATTGTTCATCACTTGTATTTTGTTTACTTTGAGCTGGGTTCAGAAAAATTTTAAATATTATTTTAGTGTATCTTAAAAACGAAATAGAAACATTGTACGTTCCAGTGAAAACTCTTGGATAGTGAGTTCAAATTTCTCTCTCCTAGTTCAACGCTACTAGCTTTTTTTCAGATCATAATTTAATTTCTATAAACAGCTAAAGAGCTTAGAAATATTTGTTCAATTGTTAAAATTGAATAAGATAAGTTTTATTCTTAAGAAAAACAGTGATATATAATTTAAATAAAAATTTAAGAAGAACTAAGTAAAGACGACAGATTTAATTTTTTTTTTTATGACGACCGGTTTCGTTTAGCCTAAGCATCATCTTAAATGGTGATCGAAACTAGTCCGTCATAAAAAATGAAATAAAATGTGTGATCTTATACAAAGTTATTATTTCATTTTCATTAAATATGTCAAACCACAAAGTGATTGCTTTTTCCCCCTTTTCTGCTGTATGTTTGTGAAATATAAGGGAGTGTAAAATTAGTACTTACATAGGTAAAATAATCTAAATCACGCGTGAATACTAGTTCCCAAAAAAACTTTTTCCAGGGGTCTCAGTCGTTTTCAGTGGTGATGTCAGCGTCAAAATTACTCAGTGGTCATAAATATGTTGATATCGAAGCGATAAAAGCATTTTTCAAATTGAAGTGACAGTTGATTGATTACAAAAAAAATCTTGATGGGCACTTACTTTGGATTTTTTTTCTGAGGATTTTTGCGATGCGGTATCTCCACTGCCGCGCCACAACAGTCACTGGATCTCACAGAAGGCGTTCGTCTTCTGCTCCTTGAGCATCTCCGCGGTGACGGACTCAGCCGTGCTGCCCTCGTTGAGCCCGTCCTTAGCGCTCTCCACGCGCGGCAGACCGGGGCTGCCCCCCGCCTGGCCGCGCAACGTCAGCGTGGACACCATGGGCGGCCGCTGCGGCTTGTTGTCGAGGATGCGCTCGATCTCGGTCATTATGGCCGGGGACAGTTGCGGGAGAATCTGGAACCAAATCACTATGAGTCGATCTAATAGTAGCTTCAGATTAGAACAACATGCTAGGCTTTATTTTATGAGTATCTAGTGACTTTAATAATGTCAATACTATAAAAACGTTCTAAGGAGTCATATTGAGTACAATTCCACAGTTTGGTCTCCAAATTATGATGTTCATTCAAACACAATTAAAAGAATCCAACACAAATTCTTAAGATACGTAAATTTTAGAATCGGTAATCCTATAGAATGCCTAGATTAAGATTACTTACTGTATTCATTAAATTTAATAAAATTGTCTGAACGTAGAATTATTTGCAAATTAACGAGCTTGTTTAAAATTATCAATTCAATGTTTTATATTTAATTGCACTTCATGTTCCTGGCAGGACATTACAAGACAGTACCTTCCATATTATTGTGACAATTCTATTACAACCTCACATGCGATGAATTCGACATCTGAGAAACAAATACTCCGATGTTGTTGATATATTTAATCAGTCAATATCACGATATAAGTATACCGTGGTACAGTTTTTTTTTTCAATCTAGTAGAGCTAATTTATTTGATGAAACTATTTAACTCTGGATATACCTGTTATTAAATACTGTTTTTTTATGTTTTTTACAATACATTTTCACTGTTTATGAGTATATTGTTTTTTTATGTAAATATTTATGTAAAAAGCCTTAACAGGCGTAAATAAATAAATACACAGCCCACCTACTGCAAATTTTAAAGCTAGCTGTATGAGAAGATGTTAAAAATATTTTCATTGGTAACCAGAACATTCAGGTATATTGTGAATACGAGTAAATATGAATCACAATACATGTAGATATGTTTAGTTTAGTTGATTAATTCGTGTGAATCTACTTACTTGTAGTGAGTGGATGTTCTCATATAGTTGGTCGACTGTGACGGCTCCTAGTAGAAGGCAGTGGACTGATTCGTTTTTCAGGCACCAAGCAACAGCAAGTTGTGAAACTGTACAATCTATAAAAAAATAAATATATTATAATACATTCTAGAAAAAGATTTCCATAATAAAATGATTAAAACACTTTCTTTTGGGTTTTGGTAACAAACATACTCGTAGCTAACGGAGCAACGTTTTCTTTCATGTAGTTGCATCTCGCACTTATTTTACATACAATAAGGAATTTGAGTCCATTTTTTTTTACCAATCCTTCAAACTCAAAAACCAGATTTTTTTTAAAGTTCGTTTTCATAGTTAAATTAATTCTCAAAGTATGAATTTTTTAAACGCCGCCAAAACGGCAGTATCTTAGAGGTAGGGGGGTTGCGTGACGTCTTCCGTACTATCAGAAGGGCATTATACGGTATTTATCTTTGACATCGCAAACTGTAGTTATCCAGTTGTCAGTCGCGTATTTTGTTAGCTTGTGTTTTTTCTCCAATTTTACCGCTTTTAATTTTACAAAACCTTATAAAATATCAGGAGATAATACGTATTACTATTGCATCGTACTGATGTGTAAAAATACAAGCATTACTGCAATTTATCATCATTTCGAGAAATTAAGTTTTATGTAAAAAATGGTGTAACGCTATGAAGGCGGCTTTACGTAAACGGTACATTTGTCGTAGGAGTTCATTCGACTAATCATGAAGCGTTTAGATTTTATGGCGTTTTAACCAATTTTCAAGAAGCATTTATTAATTCAAAGAATAATAATACGGAAATTTATAAATATATATATATATATATATCTTTCTTATGTGTAAGAAATGAAATAATCTCTGTTGATATATTTGATTTCCGTAATATTGCTTAATTTAAAAACGTAACAATTGCAATTCTTTAATGAACGGTTAAGGATTGTTGTAAAATAAATTATTGCATTTGCTGTTTTATTTTATTTTTAAACTCTACTGATTTTAGCATTGTTATTGAATACTACCGAGTATAAAACATTTAAAATACTATTTTCAAATCCTCTCTAGCGTCAAAATAAATCATTTAAATTTAATTTAATTGAAATAACTGATCTTTAAAAATGGTGATACTAAGAAATAGGAACTTTTGCTCTGGGGACACTCTTTCTTAATCAGCAGATACTTTCCGTATCATAATTTTGAGAGACATCTAATTATAAACGTTAAATGTTTTTCGGACTTCATGTGGTATTCATATAAAAACATTCCAAATAATTAATTTCCACCAAAAAAATATTTTCAAGTTACTCACTCAGCCCTGACGCCATTTCTGATATGTCACGTAGTTTTTCTGTGTGGCGTCGGGCATCCTCTACGGCCGTTTGGCCCCGTTCTCGAGCTGCAGTAGCGCACGCCTATAAAAACACTCGGTTAAGTACTGGAAAAAGTAATACATTTATGTACAAAACGAAGGAAAGCAAAATATTGTTTCTTTACCTCTCCAGAGTTTGCGTTGACGTTTGCGTTTGCGTTTGTATTTGCGTTGACGTTTGCCAGAGCATTTGCGTTGGTAGTTTCATCTTCCGCCCAACTGAAGGAGCTGTATTTTCGGTTGAATCGTGATCTTGCAAATATACTGGGGATGTCTTCGCGGTTGCCTTTGCCGCTCGTTATGGCGGACCACACCATCAACCCTGATAGAGTGGAATAATATACAAGTTAATATACGTATACGGTAGACTTGAATAATCACGATAATTTACTGTCAAGTTTATGGGAGGGGGAGGGGGGGTAATAGCTAACAATTAACAGGAACTTTTAACAAATTGGAAAACTTCATTTTCTAAGCACCGTTCTCTTGCAAATCAAAAACTTAACAAACGAATGCAACAACACTTTATTTAATTTTCTTGGACGCGATTCGACCTGGAGTCAATAAAAGTGCTTACCGACTCCAATTTTGTTGTACATTTCGGGCATATATAGTTCCGCCTTTTCCCTGCAAAACATGTGATACTCTGTCTGCTCCATTATAGGCGTGATACAATTGAACTGCCGGCAGTTTGTGTAGGCTTCCATCACCTGAAAGAATACCAAAATTACACCATAACGAACACTTGAAGCAGACACTCGTTATACGAATAAGTATAGCAATGTAAACCGAGTGATGGTGTTTGATTAGCTACCTACCTCCGCTGGCGACCAGCGCGCTGTCCCCCAGTACATGGCCCAGCCTTTGTTTATTATGTACGTCATAGCTCGAACTATTTCTGAAATTCCACATAATGTCAAATAACACTGTAAATCGCATTATATCAATTAAGAAATTGACCTATCCCAAAACTCGTATAAGAAGTATGTTTTAAGAACCGCCAACTCAATCGCACAAAAAGCTGCAGGGACAATTACAATGTAGGTAGCAAAAATACTTCTAACACATTACCAAAAGCTTGTGGTGACATTTTTTGTAACGTTTTTCTGGGAAAAGAAGTTTAAAAAAAATGGGGTTAACTGAAAACTTTTTCCCACTCTAGCTCAAACGAATAGCAAGCTTTATTTCTGTTCGTGTAAACATAAACTTTTTTTTTAAATAGTAAAATAGAGAAATACTGTCACCGCTCACCATAACCACGATGTCATTATACGAATGTGTTTATTATCAATAACCTAGGTTAGGTTAGGCTATGTAAATAAATGTTTTAAGGATAGGATAGATTAGAAAGTATAGCATCGATTAGGAAAATATAGGTCCATAAAATTAACACGTGTTGAATTTGTACCACATCACTTCCTGAGTTTTGAGATAATGTCAATCATTTCATCATTTTTTCGTATCATACGTTACCTTCCATCGGGCACATGTGATCTACTTTGTGAACGATGACGATATCTATGTAGCCTATATTCAATCTCTCCAGAGAGGCTTTCACGCTCTCGATTATGTGCTTGCGCGAGAGACCCCTCTCGTCAGACCTTCGGAGAGAGAATAAAACGTTTCACTTTGGTTAAAAGCTTTTTTGAATATATATGTATGTCAATATGATTTATTTTTTTTAAATAATGTATTAATATGTTTTTTTTTTAAGTAAGCATTAATAGAAAAATTAAAACACACGTATTGGATAATATATATGTACAATCAGTATCGTATGGGTAAAGATCGCTATTTCGAAACGAGTATTGGTGTAAATCTATGAGTAGGTACTCACAACCAATCATTTTCCCGTAGCCAATCCTCTTCTTCCCCCTTTTTTAATCATTATCAACAGTTCAACAATTATCATATCATAATCCCACCAGCTCTGTATAGTTATACTCTTACGTTGAATATCTAAGTACATATGCATTTAATTTTATGAATGTCTCACAAAAGTCTCGTTTCCCCCGTCACATTTGACATTGTTACAAAGCAACAATTAGCGCCATTTTTGTCTCTGGCAATCAAACGGTCCCTATGAACAGCCGATTATCGTTCCGACAACAGTTGTTAAATTATAAATTAGGTCGTTCGATATACCATTGATTGAGCCGTCAAACATGATGGCCATCAAATTTAACCAATTGCTGACGGGCCGAGAATTAGTGATTAATGCGTATCCTTAAAATGTGAATAATTCAAAATAGCGTTGACCGTTGATTTGCACAGTTGTCAAATGTGACAGGTTTTTAACAACAAGGTATTACTGTCTGAAGCCAGTGGGAAAATTAAATAAAGTTTTGAGGCAAAATGAAATCAAGGTACGGGAAGAAGACGACTAAAGGGGAATATTAATAAGTACTGGTTGTACCTTTTCGTAGTTACAAAATATCAAAACCATTTGAAGGTTGTATAGTTATCTATCACCAAGGTGATACTGATAGCAGTGATAGCCGATAAGATATAATATAAAAACATTACTTGGTACTCCAGTAAATCTTGGTGGTAATGATAATGCTCGCCCGTTTGTAGTTCCTGCGGTGGAGGATCTTCCCGAGTTCAGTCTCCGCACGCGTACCTAGAAGGGTTAACAACGTTCGATACCACTGGTGAATTCGGGAAGTTGCGGAGCTTTTCCAAGAACACTTCTCATGCTCACCAACAACTCGTGTAGTAGATAATATTAGCTCATTGCAATTTTTGTTATTTGTTCCTATAAATTTCAGCTCTAGTTTGTGGAAAGAATTAACAATTGACATGGTAAACTGGCATATTACACTAAAGTGAAATGTTAATTTTCATTTAAAGACGAATTTTGCTGTTTCTGAAATCAGACTGAAAAAAGGTGCGAGGTACGGTATTTTGTAAAAGTTCAACCACATCGTTACAAAGCTTTAAAATCTGATGTTGTATTCTTACTTCGTCTTGGCCCTTGCTATTGCGTATTTCTTTTAAAAGTACAGTACGTCAATTAATTCATTTTGTATAAAAAAACAATTACTCTAAATATTGTTAAGGTAATAGTTCTAAATAATAAAAAAATTAAGATGTGATTAAAAAGCAGTAGAGTTTTTTAAGTTTACATAGCTTTGCATTTAAACATTTTGGTCATTTTGTTTCAGCGTTTGTTGCATACTTGAATTCTGCAGAACGTTGCTCCATTTTGATACAAATCGACTCTCGTGCGAAATTCCAGAGCAATAAACTTGGCAACTCCAAAATAATGAAGCCATTACAACCGTATTCCTGAATGTTGGAATCCCAGTAAAAAGTAACAGTGTCATTTGGTCATAACCAGGTCGTAAAATAAAGCACTCCGGGCACGGGCATAACGATGCATGCACAGTGCATTAGGTATACGGCGATACGGAACCTGCGTAAGTCTGAACTCTCAGGCTTGTTAAATAATCGTGGGTTGCTAAAGTACAATACATCTGTCTAGTGAAGCGAGTAACGTAAATATGTAATGAAATCTTGAGATGCTGGCAATCGCATTGAGTTGCTAGTTACATTACAGTTGGGTTGATACTTTGTTACTTAAAAATAAAATAAATTATCCACAAAAAATAAATATCAACATAATTAAACTGTACTTTTTAACACCCGTTTCAGAATGGTCTCCAAATACGTAAACAGGACGTTTTTGAAATATTTAGAGACATGTTTGTGAAATAATGCGACCACTTGGTTAAAACTGCTATTTTATATGTTTGTCAGTTAATACGAAGTGATTGGTTTATTGCAAATGTAATGTCAACCTAAATTCATTAAAGAAACCAATAATAAATATAACTATCTTTTTTCTCTTTAAAGTCATAATCACTATTCAAAATGTGTCAAGGCAAGTGAATTCATCATTCAAAGTCATTTTGCATTTTATTCCTATTCTTTAATACGAGTTTCCTTTCGGAAAGGGTTTTGAGTAGAAAATGATACAGTGACAGACCGTCGCGCACGAGGGACAATAGTATTGTATGAAGGCCAGGTGGCGCACTCTAAATACATATTTATGAACGGTAGTGCCACTTAGTTCATCTTTCTACGGCTGGATATCTCTCCATCTTCGGCCCGTTACATTTGACCAAACCATAGTGCCTAAAATACCTAGGTATATAAACACGAATAGTTTATGTAGCCAAGGCTTGTGATTTCTGATTATGTCAGAATAATGAGATTGAAACATTTAGTTTGTTTGTAGCCGAAAATGTACTTTTTTCCAAAATGTTTAATTTCTGTTTGTATATTTTCAGCAATTCCTAAAAATGTTGATACAAAGTCTGAAAAAAGTATTTATCTTTGTCTAAAACATTACCGATAATTTTGTATGGTTCAATCGCAGTACTTTGCACACTCAAATGTACCATATTGCTTGCACCCCTTATAACTTCTTGTGAACGGGTGTGCACTCACTTTAGCATGTAGTACGAGGTTTAATATTTAATAAGTTTTCACCAGATACTAGACACATCACATTCATATTATGTAAACATGGTGACAATTTGACGACAGACGCGTTGGAAACATATTTAGCATTTAAACGATATGAGCCATGGACAATAAAATAAAACTCTCGTGGAAGCGTGTTGTCAGGAATATTAATTTTACATCCCTGCATTTTACGGTAGATTTGCGCGACATGCGCGCATTAAGCGATTGTGACTCGCTGTGTGACAAGGCATCAATGGCGTCGTAAAAACTGACGTTGATATTAGTTAAGGTAGATAGATACCTGAAAAACTAGGCTCCGTCTCTAACTTTGTTTCAATTTCCCGTCGGGTGTAGCTTTTAGGACATTGTATTACTATTGCTAGTTAAATATAATATAACAGCTTTTATCAGCCCGAGACTTAACGTCATCGCGAGTACTGTCGAGCAGGTATATACCATGTTATACGCTCATACTGCGATCTTTTCAGAGGTATTAATGACAGCTTAAAATAAATCTCTGTAGGACGTGAAATGTGGTATATATGCTAGTATCATTCATCCAAATGAATCAAGCTATTATGTATGTAGGTAGATACAGGTCCGGCCCTGATCCAAACGGCGCCTGGCGCGATAAAAAATTTGACCTAAAACCTAAATTTAACACCAAAATTTTCGAAAAACTTTTTTTATGTTTAATAAAATAATTTATTGTGTTATTATATTACGTGTGGTCGCTTTTTTCCACGTGGACCCATGGGTATTATACTTGGGTTCGGAAATTAAGTGCCGTATTACAGGCTCCAATGGAACCGTACGATTTTTTACTTTTGCTTTGTGCTAAGAATGATGAACTGTAACAGATTCAATGGAAAAATCTATCATAAGGAAAATTTGTGAAAAAATCATCAATTTTATAGACAAAACGCGAGCCTTGGGGGATCGTAAATTAGATGCCGTTTTCTTAGGTTCTACAGGACCGAATGACTTGAACCTTTCGAATTATGTTACGAATGATAACCTAAAGACGATTATACCAAAAAACCCTTCAAAAGTTACATTTGTTAAAAAAAATACCACTTTGCGGGCAAAATGCGAGCCTTGGGGTCGAAAATAAGACGCCGTTTTCTCAACCTCGTACCAAAGCTCTTTGGAGTAAAATAGATAAAGACTTCCATGTATGAATGAAAGCTTTAAAAAAAATTGAATTGCGTATTTTATATAACAATTGCATTTGGAACAAATATGAGATTAGTTAAAAATAATAATATTTGTAAATTTTCAAGTGGCTGGATGTTATATCTTTATCAGAATGCAAAATAATATTTATACTGATTTATATATAGCGTTTCAATTTCGTGCGCACAAATTGTGAAAAAAAAAATCTTAAGAATGGTACCAACTCATATCACGTATCAAACGAGAGGCTGTTGGGCCGCGAAATCGCGGGTTCGATTGCCGTCCATGAACGGTATAGTGTATTTCATTTGATATTTTACAAAGGCACTGGGCACGTAAAAAGTACTCTTATTAGGTACTATCAGCGCCCTAGCAATGAATTGTTACATATTTAATTTTCTAATTTAATATATTTTTTAAGAAGTATTTTCCATCTTTTAATAATTTCACATGTGTTTGACTCATGCGTTATTATAAACCAATACCATGCAATTGCTCTATCATTATTAACACAACTACTAAATTGTGTACATTTTATGTAAAAGCCCACTAGAACGTAAATAAATAAATCTCGTAATTTCTTGGTCAACGCATCTATTACGGCTTGCTGTACCTAATTTCCATTCGGCCATACAAATAAAGCTACTTATATACAATTGTTGAAATCTAGAGCGAAGCCGGGTATTAGGATAGTATTTGTACATAAGTCGTTGAAATATGTATTATAAATTTATGAAGTACAAGCACTAAAAAAAGCCGCAGAATATTTGTCCTGGCACTCTCAGTGAAAGTTGTACATTTATGTTCAGCCATTTCGCAGTTCAGTTCAGACGCCAAGTGGAAATGTTTATAATTAGTTTTAGATTAGCACCATTCCGATGTCAAAATAAATAATTTTTATTTTATTTTTATAGAGAGCAATAACTTTTTGGTTTGACATATTCAATGAAACGAAAAATTAACTTTATTATTATTCTCCACAAAAATGGTCATGGCAGCAGATTAAATAATTTAGAAGCACTAGAAATAATAAAAAAGTTACTAAAATTAATAGTCATATTCTGAATAATCTGTTTGATTTGTCCAGTAGTCGAATATTAGTTATATTTCTCGTAAAGTCATAAAATGTCTCATTATTTCTTAATCACCTTCTCAGTTGACGTTTTGCCCCTTCAATTCATATAATCTATCTCTTTCTCTCTGTTCCTTTGTTATAATTTAAATGTTATTACTTTGTCTTCGTTTCGCACGATATGTAAGAATTGCATCGCAGTTTACGATAACGCCAATAGATAATATAATGTATACATTATGGATACAGCAAATAAATGTTGCAAATACATTGCTTTATATTGTGTAGATAGATAGTCTACATCCAAATGCAATTTATCATTGATAATGTGGCCCGCATTAGAATTGAATGCCCGCCCGATCTTGTAAGGTAGTCATTGTTGATACATTCGCAAAACATCGCAATAGCAAAACACAAATACAACATTATCAGCATAAAGTACCTGTACAGCGTTATGCGGAAGAAGCAACGGAGAATGAATACGAAATAAATATAGTTTTACATTCAAAACCTTTGAACATTTAAATAATGTTATTGGTCACAGCAATTCAATTCTCTACCTATAGGTATCGCAGCGATTGTCGAGTCGAAAACAATACCCACACATATGCATTGATTGCATGTAGCATGTTTGACTTCAGAAAATTTCATATAAGTCATTATTTACAGAAACAAAACAAACCTTAAAAACCTTTAGAATATTCTAATCGATGAACGTAGACATTTGTTGCCCAACAACAATAAGAAGGGTAAGCCAGATAAAATGCAATTTATCAGTGACGTTTAGCTAGGACATCACTGTTGAAAGTGTATACATACGCACCAATACACACAATCCTATGTTGGGTCGACTATAATTTGGAAATCCCACTTGACGTATTAGTTAGTCTAGACAGCCTCCGTAGTATAATGGTCTACGCCTTTATCTTTGAGCCAAAATGTTATAGATTTGATTTCCGCATTCCATATCCAGATTCCAGATTTTATATTTAAAAATACAAATGTAGAAAAGAGTTTACTTTGAATGCGTTTGACTGGGCAGTTTTTATCGTCAACCGTCGTTAATTGTGTCTGTATTATCCGTTTGTTAACTGTTGTATGAACAATTTATAACATTATATCAACACGAAAAACGAATTCTTTTAAAGTAAACGTTTATAATGATCTAGAATCCGTTTTAAGCGTAACTCGTAAATTATTGTTGATCTATAACGTAAGGCTGGAACACAGCACCGTTAAACATGATCTGTAATTTTAATGTTTTTTTACGAAATCTAATGAAAATAAATCACATTTGTTCCTATTTATAATTGGGTTTACACAATTTGTTATCTTCATTTTTTCTATTTGTTGTACCTAGTACTGAATATGTATTAACTTCTAATGTACCGTATACGTGACTAACGTTTAAATTATGCGGTGTTTACAGCGGCAAGCGCTCAATATCAATGAGTTAGAATGTAATATGTTAATGCATCGATGTATTAAAGCCTAGTCATTGAAAACTAGTTAGGAATTAGAATTTTCAAAGGAGAAGTCAAATGTGTATGTGTAAAAATACATATATTTTCGTAGAAAAAAATTACTTTGTGATTTGAAATATTTAAAGAAATTGAAAAATAACTTTGTAAAAGACCAATGATATTATTTTAATTATTATGACCGATCGGTTTCGAATTTAGTTTGATTTTCCACCCTGCTGATGCTTAGGCTAAGCGAAACCAGTCGGTCATAAAAATTAAAATAATATCCGTGGTCTTATTCAAAGTAATTTTTTCGTTCCTTTGAAAATGTATATTCTTCTTAAGATTTAAAAAAAAAAACTTATTTAAAGTAATAGTTTTAGGAAAAATAATATCTTGGCTTTAAGCAACCAACATGTTGAAACAGTGATAAGAATAAAGTATGTTGCAGTTTACGAAACATTGTAATCAATGAGATGAGAAGAGTTTACTGAAAGAGGGTCCTACCTGAGTGAGCCTCGGACAGGTCGAAGAGGTTGATGCCGCTGTCCAGTGCCAAGTTGATGATCTCCTCCGAGGTTTCCTCGGAGACGTTGGGCCCGAACACCGCCCACGTGCCCAGGCCGATGTTGGACACCCGCAGCCCCGACTTGCCCAGGTTCTTGTAGCGCAGGCCGGGAGTGATGGCGGAGTGCATAGTTAAATGATTTCCGATGTACGACGATCCGAGACGATTGGCTGTGGAAGAAGATTGGTGTAAGTATCGATGAAATTTATGCAGCACCCAAAAATATACACTTTTTAATTTTCTTATACACGTAATACTAAAAATTATTTATCTGTGGATTATATAGAGGTAGTTAGGGAATTGTCTGAGGTTTCTAGTGATTACTTTTTTTTACTGTCATCTTTTAAATTCTATATGAAATTCGCTCTGGAACTTTAGGTGAAACGTTCAAAAATGGCTACGCTGGTTTTCAAACTGCACTCTTTACTGACATTTTAGTATGTGTTTCGTTGAATTTAAAATAAAACAGCTTAATTGTTTTATTCACTGGAAACCTTAGATATTTTCTTAACTGCCTATGTAGAAATTACCACTAAATCATGTGAAGTATTGCTTGTATTAGAATGCTACAAAATAATGTTTAGTGCCATTTTGGGTGCTGAGCCTTAAAATGTTTTTTTTAATTACAAAATTATGTACATTGTCCTCCACGATTGGAGTTCACCTGTATTGTGGAGGACAACTATATAAAATTAAAACATTATCATTTCTCTCATTGGACTAGACGACGTTTTCAATGGGTGTTTTTTTTTGTGAATAAATGTAATTTTTTTTAAAAGGAACTAAAACTAAAATCGTTCAACTAAAACTATATTAAAACATAAAATGCTGGAAGTGCAGTACTTACTCTAATTTAGTTTAAAGGATTTAGCAAAATGCTGATATACTATATGCTTCATTCCGTGAACGTATTATATAGATTTATTATCATTAAATATATAGACAGCACTCTAAATTTGTTGCCGTAGCTTAACAATAACTCATGGCCCGATTGTTAAGAAGGTAAGCCTATAAGGTGGTCTTTTAATATTTATATTAACCAAAACTTTATTTTTTTACGTAGAAAAACTAAAAATTGACACTTAAATTTCATAGTTGATATTGATAATTTTAAAGGGCAGTAAAACAATTTTGTTACGGCGTAATATAATTTGGACTAAAACCACGGCTTTAGCAAAGCGATAAACCAACCTACGAATAAAGTATTCGAACCCAAAGCATATTGTGACCACGTGGAAGTAAGTTACGAATCATAAACCAGCGCCCTTGAGGTGATTTTTTACAAAAACGGCCCCATATAAATTATCCAAATATTATTAATATTATAATCGATCTGCGCCGACAGTGAAGAATATGTGATGTGTTTGGTGATATTGCTCACCTTCTCGATCTAGCATCTGCTGAGAAGTGGCGCTGAAATCATCCATGCAGTCCAGCGAGGCGATGGGTGCCCTGCAACTTGAAAACAACGCAAATGAGATTTGAGAGTGGGTACGGGTACAAGTGTACAAGTACAAGTGTGCTAGTTGTGCTCAATACAGGTGGATTAACTTGGTGGCTTCAGAGAAATAGATTGTTTATTCCCTTAGTGAAGAAAGAATATTCTAAAAATTGAGAAAAAAAAAACATTCTAAAGGCGTAAAAGATTTTTTTAAATATTTATATTTTCATTGCTCCTGAGCTGCAAGCGTCGCATAAACCAAATCAATCGCGTCCACCAGACGCTGCGATCTGTGGTGCAAAATGATCGCAACACCGAGAAAGGCTCGTGAGAAACAAGCTATCAAGAATATGGCCAAGATTCGTCAACTTCATATTATAGTTTTGTGTTGAAGGACGAGTTTTAGTGCAAAGCAAGCATTTTAAGTATTAAATAATTGTAATCATTTTGTCAAGATATGTGAATTATCCGCCAGTCCAGCGTGTCAAAGCCTTTTAAAAGTGAAGTACTTTAAAAATAATTGTAGGGGGTCATACAAATCTAAAAATAAAAGTAGGTTGTATACATAATAGGTTGTAATAATAAATGTAATTGAATAATAATACAATATCTGGAAAACACAGGTGGTGGCGTCGGTTCAGCTTATCGGTTGGGAATAATGGATAATGGTGTACGCCGCGCGGCGCCGGTTCCGCGTCGTGCGTCGCAACACCTCCCCCTCGGGCGGCAGGTATTAACTGCTATATTCATTAGTGTCACAATTCACAATCATACATTATATTATCAACCTATAATATTTTGGCGATGAAGGTGTCGGAATATAAGTAACGTAGATAATTAATATTATTTCCACGGTGAAGTAGAAGAGAGTATGAGTAGGTATTATATTTTGGTATTTAAAGCTAGTAATGATAGTAAGTATATAATATTATTAAAGTATTAAGAAACACTTTGTGTGAAGTGACTGTATGGTATATGATTAACATTTTTTGCGAAAGTTTATTATTATTTCAATATTTAGTGTTGTTTTGGCAGAGTGGTCTTAAGTTCAGTATTTCCTCCTGCTTAGGAATTTTGGTTAGAATGTCGTTTTATATAATAATATGTAGATTGACCGAAAAATAAGGTGATGAGGAATACAATTAGGACGCGATGCTAAAATGAAATCGAATAAATCTGTTGTTGTAAATGTGGTCCTGTTTTGTGTAAAATTAGGTGGTTATCTTTCTTGTTTCGTTTTGGTTGTTTTATTCAGACCTTGGCATGGCTACGGACTTGTTTTTAATCAATCACAATTTTATAATAACTTTGGGCTTTGGAATGAGCTAATCAACTAAGAATCTACATGAGGTGAAGTACTTCAACTGAAGGACCAAAAGGATATCACATTTATTCTATATTCGTTTGAGGTATATCATCATCAATGCTTATCCTAAGGGTAGGCGTTAGAAGTGGGTCTACAAGCTCGAACTAATGTAGTCTAGAAGAATTCCATGTAAGATCCTTTGGGTTCGGAAGATGCCTATTTTATTTCACATTTTTAACAATCAACACAACATATTATTATTCACTCTAATAGGCATAAAATAAATTGCTAGCCACCTGAATATTTATTCTACAAATTATGCGTTATAGTTCAAAAATTTACCGCATATTTGGTGCAATGAAATTCGATGTTCAAATTTACTGGTGAACGCTAAGCAAAGCTACATACTATAATAATGAGTCGTAAAACGAATACCTTCAACCTTGTACATAAAATACGTTTATAAGTGCATGCTAATTTTATTTTTTGAAAGCATGCAAAACACCATGAACTAATTCCAACCTACCTCAATAAATAATTATTTCAATACATCAGGTTTCAGATTGGCTTAATTTGGTACAAAGCTATGAATGGTGGGATTGGGGTAGGTTCTATAGAAATCTGATACATAAACATGCCAATGAATGTAGTTGCCACATTATGAAATCTACTGCGAACTTGTGCGTCAATGAGTATCGATCACGAACCGCGAGATGTGAAAAACGGAAAAGTTGTGAAGTATTTATATTTTTTATCCCAAAGCTTCTTCGTGATGAATGGTGATGAAGATGAATGGACAGAACAATGGTCTAAATAACATGGACAGAGGTTCCTGTTCGAAGACAGCAGTGAGAACAGGAAGTGTTGTAGTGGTACTGTGTACTGTGGTCGGTCGGTCGGTCGGGCGTGGTGAAAAGCTAACCGTGGTGCAATATTGAGCTGGCAGTTACCGATAGATGGTCGGCACGGGGTTGGAGTCTTCGCTCGTGTTGTCGGCGTTGTCGCTAGCCAGCGGCTGCGGCACGAGCGTGGCGGCGGCGGCGGGCGGCGGCGGGTGCGCGGCCGCGCTCACGTGGTTCGACAACGCTACCTGCGACATCTTACGGTGCAACCCCGCCGGGTAATTGCTCCCTTGGTGATTGTGATTGTGGCTGTGCGGGTGGTGGTTCGATGTGGTCGGGGAAGTGTTCAGGCAGATATTTATCATAACCACGCCTTTTCGTCTTTCCTCGCGACGAGCTTCTAGCGCCTCCCTACAGCCGGGAGCTCTGGGACTACGAGGAAATCGGAACTTCTCGAGTTACGTTTACTGACATTATACTTGGATTTCGGGAATTTTGGTTTGACAAATTAATGTACTCAACATTCGGAAGGGGCAAAATAAAGGAAATAAAAATATGTGTTGAACAGCCTCCAGCCTGAAATGAAACAAAACAAAAAGAAAAAAATATTTACATATTTTATAATATTCTGAACATAAGAATGAACGTTAATTATTTTGATGGAGTTTCGAACGAGGAAAGCGTAATAATCATTATGTCTTAATACAAAGTTGTGAAATTGGAATTCCTACAAGAGTGAAAGGTGATGGTGAATACTATGTTTCTAAAACGATTTTGTGCAGATATAAACTAGGAGCCGAATGTGAAAAGATAGATCTAAAATGAAACTTGATTAAAATAATATAATATGGGTGTAACAGGAATACGACTGCATGAAAAGATGAGTACTTCTAAACTTGCAATCTAACAATGGAGGCGCTTCTATCAGAGCATGGTACTTCCCTGATTCGACATCGTAGCCTTATGGATTCTGCCAAATACTTTTAATATTATTATTATAACAAGAAACCACGCATTGGAATTACAAACTATTATGTGTTAATCACTGTTATCCATATACCTATTACATGAAATAATAAACCTCTTATATAAACAATTTTTCAATAACTTCAAAAAATGTTATTGTTTTTTTATTATATAACTTTTTATGTTTAATTATTATTGAAATAATTGTATTTATTTGTAATAGCCATATCAAAATTTGACTTACATCGTATTATTTAGGAAATAATAATATTTGATACACACTTAAGATGGATTCGAAGAGTGAAAAACTTTACGTTCAATACTTTGCAAAGATGGAACGTTGTTTAAATATTGAAATTGGTTTCAAAACATTTAGGTACAAATCTTTTTTAATTTTTTTTTTTTTTTTTTAAATTTATTTCCCTTGGTGTTTGATAAACCTATATACATGGCCTGTTCAAAAGAAAAGGTAAATTAAGAATTTTCGCGGGCTGTGTACATTCGACTATCCATTTTTTTTTGTTATGTTGGTACGCATATGTTTATCATATGTTAGCATTATCAGCCATTTTGGATTAGTGGTTTGTTTTTGACAACTGGAAAGGTTAGTCACGTTTTTGTGTGTTCTTCGATTTTTTACTTTTGAAAAAAATGGATCAAAGAATAAAATCCATGATTTGTTTTTCCACAACTCCAGGACGCTCATCGTCATTACATCTTCTCGGCCTTATGTAAAGCTCTTGTACCACTTATTAACACTTTTTTGAGACAAAGTAGACTCGTCAAATGACACAGTCAACATTTAAAGTGCGTTGGAGCACTTTATTCCATTTTCAACGCAAAATTTAATACATATTCTTTTATCCATTTTTTTTCAAAAGTAAAAAATCGAAGATCACACAAAAACGTGACTAACCTTTCCAGTTGTCAAAAATAAAGCACTAATCCAAAATGGCTGATAATGCTAAGATATGATAAACATACGTATACTAACATAACAAAAAAAAACGATAATCGAATGTACACAGCCCGCGAAAATTCAAAATTCACCTTTTCTTTTGAACAGGCCTCGTATATATATTTTTTAAATTTTAAATAGAACGTTTTTAACGATTTTGTTCTCGCCAAACATAAAACGTATTCGTTTTGAGACTCTTGCACCGCAAAACTTCTTAAAAAATAAAAGTCATATATTTATTATGACTTTGAAACTAGAAGGTATTTTGATGTCGAATATAAATGTTGGTTTAGCATTGAAAGCAGAATTCCAATGAATACAAACGACGCTAATGTTTTATGTAGCAGTCGAAAATACTGCAATGTCTTCTGTCTCTTATCGTGTCTCCTGCATATCGCATGGAAATGAGCACACTGAGGTATACAAATAAGGTAAATCGGGGTAAGCTGCCCAAGATGGCCAATGGGGGCAGACGCTCAAGCTCACCTAATTATTTTCCACGTCATTAGATGTCACTAAATTACCATATTATTGGTCACCCATTAGTAATCAAACACATGTGTCAGAGAACTAAGCTATTGAATATATTTTAAAGAAAATATAGTGAAAAAACAGGAATGTATCCCCCTTTTGGAAGTCTATATTTTTTACCATAATTCAAAATGACTGGTATTTTTGGGAATATTATTTTTATAATTATTTATTTCAGTTTCATTGCATAATAACATTCTGAGAGCACAAAATGTTCTTGTTTGAAGTTATTTTGTGTACTCGTGGGATTTATTGATGAGTTTGGCATCTTCCCCCACCGGTGGGGGAAGATGCCATTTTTTATAAATAGTTTAGTTAAGTGTCAATGAACACTTGTTTTATCACTTTATATTATATGAGTCAAAAATTATTAGCTAAACAATACTAAAAGAACTATTTAATTTTTATCTTAGACGAACAACTATGCCGAGGAAGTACATTTGAAGAAAATCTTCAAGAGCCTTATAGACAGACAATAGGCTTAAATATGCTATTCAAGATTTAAAAAAAAATAAAGCGGGAAGTGTCAAGTCTCAAAACGTCATAACATTCCACTAAGGACACTTTTATGCCGTTTTAGAAATAATAACTTTAAAAGTAGAAGTTTAGGGCCGTGTGGTGTTCTGGGGACAGAAAACGAAGAAAGATTAGTCACCTATGAACAATCCCTAGTAAAATACGGGTTTGCTCCTAGAATTAGTGAAATTAGAAAACTCGCACACTCGTTTGCAGAAAATAATGGAATTTCTCACCGTTTCAACTCTCAGAAGAAAAGTGCTGGATACGTTTGGTTCCAACTACATATGAAACAGCACTCTATTCTTCGAATGCAAGCTCTTTCAATAGCACGATCTACTGGAATGTGTCATGAAGAATTAGATCCATATGTTGACATTCTGCTTGACGTAATGACTAAAAATGACTTAATAACGTTTGTGCTATTTACGAAGGAACTATTTCGACCTCTGAAGATCTCCGCGGGAGATATTTATGACCTTTGCTTCTAAAAGCTTAAGTCTTAGTGTGTTTTACTTTATGGCATCTTATCTGGAAGATGGCATTTTAAGTTTTTTTGCTTAATATATTTTGATTGTTGTTCCATTCATATGTTTAATATTATAGTCACCCACTCAGGTGATGAAGTATTTTTTGTTAAAAAACATTATTTTTTATTTGAGGTTAGGACCATTAGTAGATCTCCAGTCACCGAGCAAAATCAAAATTAGGCATCTTTCCCCGACTTACCTTATAGTATATTGATTGTGTGTCTGTCTTTCTGTTCTCTAATCCATCCCACACTTTTAAACCGATCTAAGCCACATTGTGCATAGTCACTATTTAGGGCCCTGCGCCAAAGAAACCCCCTCCATTTTTATTTGTATTATATTGGATACCATACGTAACAAGTATTGCTTGATTTCACTCCGAGGCACTGAAGAAAATATTGTCTCTTCGGTCCAGCCTGACATGTAAGCCTTTCATTGGTCACCCTCTCCCAAATAATATAAGTTTAATGGCAGAAACGATCGTTTTCAAAGAAAGCTCATTTGCAATCTAGAGTCCTGTGCTAAACATAATCCCCCAACCCTCCCGAACGTCAATATTAAAAAAAGATTTAAAAAATTGCAGCATTTTTTAGTATTCTAGGCTATTTTCGGAACCTTGGCGGAGATTTTCCTAGAACATCCGGAATCACGTAATTGTAAAAAAACTAACTTTAATTTATCTATACTTGCTTATGAAGAGCGCTCATGAGATGATATTTCACAAAAAATACGCGATAAAAATTAGCAACGTATTACTAACGCGTTTAAAAAAAAAATATAAAAAAAACTCCTATTATATATCTTTTAAATAAAAATATTTAGGTAATTCGTATATAGCGCCGTTTTTTGTGAAAAATTCTCACAATGTGGTAGGGCATGGTAGAAACAGTGTTTTTTATTTATTTATTAAATTTAGTTTTTAGTACAAGTATTGAAACACTAGCGAGTTTCGGGGGTAAATACTAACAGTATGGAAGTTATATATTCCATGTATTTATTTTACTGCTTGCGGTATGTGGAGCAGAAGTATATTAATATAATAGTTATTTGGTGTATTTATTATAAATATTGTATTTCTATTATATCACATATTTTACTTTTATGTTTAATAATTCCTATAATTTGTACCCTATGCCTATGTAGAAAGCATTGTCATAAATTTGTATGTTTAATTTAATCTTTGCTCCCTTGAAAAGCTATGTTTTCAGACTTATGCTTACTGATAAGTCATACTAACATACAATTCAGTTTTTTTTCAAACTGTTCTGTTGAAGTTGTTTATTAAAAAAATGTTGCTTTCGTTCCTCACACTTTATTTTTATATAGCTGTTGGATTTTAAATTCGTAATTTTAAGTAAGGCAAGATTATTGTCACGATGCTTTGAATTAAGAGGTGCCGATAACCTTTAAAGTGCTGATTTGAAAAATAATTTAATGCCAATTTGTCTGATGAAGAGTTGCAAATCCCTTATAGACGATGAGTTTTACTGCTCTCGTCAAGGCCGGACCTAGAATATTTTGCGTATGTCACAGAAAGTAGGCACAGGGTGTGACAATACTTATCACAGAGACCATAGCCAAAGATTTCTGAACTGACATTTGAAATAAAAATTAAAGATGTCATTTAGGTATCCGATGAAGTTTTTCAATTTAAAAAAATGAAACATGTCGCCAGGGAAAGTTGGTAGTTTGTCATATTTGTAACGTCTGTCAGATATATGTCCAGTTACACTAGTGATGCATAATCTTTTTAATAATTTTATTTTTTAAACGTTCACGGGTCGCCTAGAGTAGGAGTAGTAAGAGTTTTTTTTTTAGTTAAATGTAGGATATAATTATGGATTGACAAAATAAAAAGCCGTTCATTTTGCACCAAATAAAGTAGTTCGTAACGCGTTTTTTAAATATCCCGCCCTGGTTATACCTCCCAACTGCTCCTATGGTAGATCCGTAGCTGGCCGTCGCGGTAGTGTTCAGAAGCCAGGAGTTTTATTGTTTCGTCGGGTGTTGAACCTTCGAGCGCCAATGAGTACAGTGCAGAAAGACAATGCATCTACGAGCACACAACGAATCTTTACAGCGCTGTAGGGATTCGGGTAGAAGAGGACCGTGAGTTGGTCAGATTACAACCGCGCGCCGGATGAGACAGTTTCCTAAGGCACTTCCGCGACCGTTTCGGAATTCAGGCTACGTGATATGTTCCGATTGTGCAGGGAGGAAAGGACCTTACACGTTTTTATTCGGACGTAAATACTTGAGAATATATTCACATCTCTTTTCAGCGGTGGCGATCTGCTAGAGTGTGGGTTATTCGTACCCTAAATCTATGTCGACACCGCAATTTATTAAGAGCACAATTCACCATTCACGGTCACTTTCTCTCTGAATAACGGCACATTAACCACCGAATCACGGCACGTGTCAGCATTTGATCAAATGTTGATCAATCATTGACGCTTAACGGGGCTCGTTATTCCAAAAAGCAAATGTCAAATGATATTTAAAAGAGCGCTGATTGCCGATTTGTGACGTCGTGAAATGTGACAATAACTCAAACATCTGGGTCTAGCTGAAGATTTATGCAAAGGAAGTAGTGTTAGATAAATATATGACGCGCAAAGTACTGAAAAAAATAAATCGGGCATGTCCAAGAAAAAAAGCCACACGCAAGTAAATCAAATACTTGATCCGGATCATGTTAAGATTCGCTATTACCGAAGGTTGTATATGAGACGATGTTTGAATGTAAATGAAGCAAGTGAAGTGTTCCAAGACTAAGTTTTGTGGCGGTCCATTATCTCTGCCTACCCCTGCGGTTTGCGTGTAAATGGTTACTCACTTTTTGAGATAATTGTTGGTATTTGTAGACAATATTTAGGTTGACATTGCTATAGCATTTCCTTTTTAATCAATAAATGCGATCCTACATACAAAACATGCCTTTTAATAGAGTCTCTGGTAGGCTCTGTTATGAAGCACAATAAATTCGATCAAATGCGATTTTTAATTTTCGCGCTAGTTAAAATCTATTTATTATGGTGTAATGTCTTGTCTATTTGCCCCCCCTGAAAAGCAAAAAAGTGGGAGAGAATGACCAACGAACCCGGCTGTAACGGCTGGGAGTTAGTTCTACATGGGACGGCTAATCGGAAAGTTTTACAGTAGTTGCTGAATAGAGTAGTTTACGTTTTTAGAGTCAATACAGTGGTTGCCGGCTACGGTGAAATTGTAAATTCAATTAAATATTACTATCGAGAATTAGGAGCCGAGAGTAAGAGAAGAGACGCTACGATCCCTGGCAGCCGCCACCGAGGAGCGAATTAGCGGGATTTCTAGGCTATCAGACTAGACGGAAGGACTCCGAGCGCACAGGATCCACGCGTTTTCCAATATCGGTGATATTTGAACAATTTTGAATAATAGTTTGTCTCTACGAGTACTTAATTCTAACGTTATCCACCAAGTTAATCAAGCTTTTCCTGGGCGTAGAATCAATATTCTCAAATATAGACGTTTACCGTATCTTTAAATCTTTTTTGGCACCGTTCATCGAGTTCCGTAAATAATAACTGCCTTTTAGTTTTACCTACCTAACTTTGATTTACAAGACATTGCTGCATGCCAAGTTTCACAAAGCACCTACTTTTATTTTTTATTTTTTCCTGACGACGCACATACTTTTTTTCTTTGTTTTGAAAAGAAAGACAAACGTCCTCGTATTACTAATAACCGGAAAATATTTAAACTCTCCTTACTCCCATCATAAAAAGCTGAAATTGTTGCTCGTGCAATGTAGGAAAACTTATCGTGCAGGGGATTGAACCCGCGGCGCTTGGATACGAACCCGACTCATTAGACCACTCGGTTACAAACCGATTAATGTATGACTGGTGTTATTATTGATATTCTTAATATTAGTCGTATGTAAATAATATGTTTTATATTATAATAGTGCGTAAATGTAACAGTATGTTTACATTAGAATTTTGTATTTTTTTATTTGAATTGTTAAAATAAATACATTTAAAATCGTTCTTGATTAGTAGCGTGGTGGAAATGGGTTTATATTAGCGTTGGGAAAAACTTCAATGTTTTGTGAATGCTTCACGAATTGTTCGTTCTTTAAAAAGAACCCTTCGAAATGAACACTTCAATTAAAGTCGAACTCTGTCGAAAAGATTTGAATTTATCCGCTTATTTGTTCAGTTCTTTTTGGAACCGGTTCCTCGCCGGAAAAGCACTGCCTAGTCGGTAGATATTTCAAAACGAAAAGAACTGGTTCCTCGCCGAAAAGAACATGCTAATCGGTAGAGATTTCAAAGTGAAAAGCACTGGAACCGGTTCCTCGCCACAAAAATCACGTACTAGTCCGGTAGACATTTCAAAACAAAAAGAACTGGAACTGGTTCCTACATTTTGAAATGTCAATGCCTTCGCAACTGTACTGCTTCAAATTGAAGATTGAAGTACTTCTTTCAATGATATGAATGAACGCTGAACTGAACTGCCGACTGCAAGTATTTTTTCAATGGAATGAAGTTAATCAAATGAATGAAGGCTTAAATGAACTACCAACTTCAATTGAAGTGTTTGTTCAGTGAAATGAAGTTAATGAAGGCTAAAATGAACTACCACCTTCAATTGAAATATTTGTTCAATGAAATGAAGTTATTAAAATGATTGAACGCCATAATGAACTACCGACTTCAATTGAAGTATTTGTTCAATGAACATTTAATGAAGTAGGAACTGTTGCCAAAAGAAGTAGTTCTTTGAAGCAGTTCTTTCAAAGCAGTCACAACGCTAGTTTATATGCAATGTGACAGCAGTGGGTCAGATGTTGTGATAGTTTGTGAGAAGTAGGAGGAAAACAGACTTAGACTTAGATATTCTTTATATACAATTGAAGTATTTGTTAAATGAACATTGAATGAAGTAAGAACTGTTGCCAAAAGAAGTAGTTCTTTGAAGCAGTTCTTTCAAAGCGGTCACAACGCTAGTTTATATGCAATGTGACAGCAGTGGGTCAGATGTTGTGATAGTTTGTGAGAAGTAGGAGGAAAATAGACTTAGACTTAGATATTCTTTATATACTGAGTTCCTAAACAATAAGTTTACTGACTCTAATATATTCATATGGGATTATCAAAAAGATACTTTACTTTGAGTTTAATTTTATAAGGGGTTGTATGACAAACATATTTTTATATATAAAGATAATATTAATAGTACATAACATAATTCGATAAATAAACTAATTTGATAAATAAACTAAATAAACATAAGATAATAGTAAACATACATCTAATAAAATTATGATAACAATTTAACTGCCTCTTGGACAGGGTTTCACTCCTTGCGGAGGATAATTTTCGGCTTTTTGTACTTAAAGTTGTCATTCTCGCTATATCTAGCGAGAGAATTTATGGTGGGGTTCTTATGTCCGGCAAGGCTGGCATAAAATTTTTCAGATTGAGTAAAAATTAACTCCTTTATTAGAGGAATGTTTGTGTCTTCGTGTAGAGTGGAAACCCTAATCCATCTAGGCGCACCCAACGCAAGTCGAATGGCTTTTTTTTGTAGGGTTTGTAGTTTTTTATATGTGTGTGAGCTGCGTGTCCCCAAATAGGTGCAGCGTATGTGAATCCCGGCCTTGTGGTCGTCTTGTATATGAGTAGTTTATTGTCTGTTGATAATCGACTATTTCTACCTAGCATGGGGTAGAGTGCAGAAATCACGTTGTTAGCTGATTTGATTTTTGACTTTATCTGTTCGTTTCACGTGAGTTTTCAGTCTAAAATTACTCCGAGGTATTTGATGGATTTTTCCCATGGAACTTTCTCGCCAAACAGTTTAATGTTTGGGGGCTGTTTGTACCGTTTTCGTGTGAAAACAGTAGCAGCACTTTTTGAGGGATTGATTGAGATTCTCCACTTTTTGCACCATTCTTGTATGAGAATGGACTGACGCTGTACGCGACTTGTAGCAGTGATCGCTTGAAATGACGTTAGTGTCATCGGCGTATTAAGTGATTATGACATTTTGGTCTATCGGTTTAGGTATGTCGCTGGAGTAGACATTGTAAAGGTCAGGAAATAGTTGTCCACCTTGGGGGACCCCGGCTGTTAGAGGTCGAACTGAGGAGAAGATTTCATCTAATTTTACTTTAAAAGTACGATCGGTCAGATAACTGTGGATGATTTGAATGAATTTTATCGGGAAGCCTAAAAGATACATTTTAAAAAGAAGGTCGTTATGCCATACAAAAAGCTTTGCTTACGTCCAGCGAAAGTATGACTATACGTTTGTTAGTGTTGAAACCTTCCGTGATGTGTTCGACCACTCGGAGAAGTTGATGTGAAGTTGAATGGCCAGCTCTGAAGCCATGTTGAAAGTCTGGCAAGATTTTATTTTCCTGAACAAATGCATTTAGTCGAACGATGATTAATTTCTTAAGGATTTTACCTAGGCAAGGAAGGAGACTAATCGGGCGATGATTTTCGGTTAAAAGTGGGTCTTTACCTGGTTTTGGAATAAGAATGACGCTAGCTTGTTTAAATTCTTTTGTAAAACAACGAAGTCTCAGTGACGCATTGCAGATGGCTGTGAGGGCGCAGATGCCTTCACTCGAGAGGTTTTTTATTACCTTGTTTGAAATGCCGTCAGGACCGGCAGCTTTTTTAATTTTAAGTGAAGTAATAATTTTCTTAATTTCATCTGGTGCCGAGAACTTAATAGGCGAATCGTCGGATTCGATATCTATAATTGAATTTACTGTTGAATCCACCGTTGAAACGAAGCTCGGATCGTCGTGATCTTTATTTGGAGAAAATTGAGCTTTAAGGCTGTCTGCAAAGGCTTCGGCCTTATCTGCAGTAGATTAAACTACTTCGTTTAGGCCTTGGAGAGGGGATATCCTTGTTTTAGGGCGTCTGAGAGCTTTGGAGAGCTTCCAGTAGGCTTCTCTGTCGTTTTCTAGAGATGAGATATACTCGTGCCAACGCTCGTTGCGGAATTCTCTAAGAGCGTCTCTCACTTGGCGTGGTAGGCGATTATAGTGCATTTTTACTATAGGGTTGCAATCCTTTTGCCATTCCTTGCGAATAAGATTTTTCTCCCTAATAAGATCTTTGATCTCTTTGGGGATACTGTGGCGAATAGTGTCGTTGAGTATTTCTACGGAAGCCTCTTTAATGCGAGATTTGATGGAGCTAACGAGGTTTGTCGTGGCGTTGTTGAGACTATCTTTGTCAGGAATTGAGGTTGGTACTGTTACATTTTTATTTAAAAGCTCGTTGAGTTTCGGCCATTTGATTTTAGTCCTGGAAGGCTTAGACGGGACCAAAGGGTTCGAACCTCCTGTTAGAGTTAAAAGCACGGAATTGTGATCGGATGCTATGTCGTTGAGTACTCGTAAGGAATGTAAGTGGCTCGTGTCCTTTAATATGACTATGTCAATGATGTCGGCTCGCCCGGCGTGGTGATGCAACGTAGGAACGTCTGGAGCATCGATTGCAATCGATCTGGTAAGAGCGTAATTGGCAAGATCTCTACCTTTTTTTATTATTGTACCTGCTGTGCCAGGTGTCGTGTTTGGCGTTAAGGTCCCCAGCCATTATAGTGGAAACGTTTTTTATAAGAAGTGAGTCTAGTTCGGAGGGAATCAATTTGCCTTTTGGCGGACAGTACACAGAAATTAATTTAATAGTCCCTGATGAGGTTTTAATTTTAACCGCCGTGGATTCAATATTTTTGCTAGAGAATGCATGAGCTAGACAATGATCTAAATTACTTTTTACAAAAATTGCTGTGCCTTCTCCTTTGTTGGCAGTTCTGTCGTCACGGTATACATTATAATTTGGTATTCTTAGGTTGCGTGATGGTTTTAGCTACGTTTCGTTTATTAGAAATACGTCAAGATTACAATCGTAAATAAATTCTATTATTTCTTCTCAGAACGCTAGAACTGTGCCGTTGGCATTCCAGTAAGCAGTCTGTGGGTTTGAATCAATTGATCGTTGTCTATCCATTGAATTGATTTATGAATGACTGAATTTTACTCAACTCCTTGGTGGCATTTTGGATGGTGAACTGAAGCGCCGTGGCTTGTTCGATGAGGGTTTGAAGATCGCAAGCCCTGGTTGGGGGAGGGGGGGGGAGGGGAGGCGCTCTGTTGAGCTTGAGGGAACTCAGGTCGGCGTTCCAGCCGGTATTGTTGGCTGAGGGCTGGAGTTTTGGGAGGCCTTTGTTCCTGATGAGAGGGTTGCCTATAGAAGTGAGGCGCAGGCCATGTGGCAGGGGGTGGGGCAGGTTTCTATGAAGGTGGGTTGAAGCGCGTGAAGCTTGCGTAAGACAAGCGAGGTTGATTATTGAGTGGGGAGGAGGACACGAAAAGTCCCTATTGGGCCTTTCGACGTGATTAGAACGCGGTAAGTATGAGTTGTTACGTAATTCATGATTTGGAGCAGGCCAAGATGGGCAGCCTTTGTAATTGGCTGTATGGGGGCCCTCCCTGAGGGCACACATAGCCGGCGTGTCTTTTGGTTTAGGGCAGTCCGATGTCCGGTGAGGCCCAGCACACCGCACGCAACGTTCTTGTCCGTGGCAGCAATTTGCCGAATGGCCGTGGAGTTGGCAACGGAAACATTGTCCCGTTCGAGCTTTGTTCCTGAGGGATTCGACTTGAATCCTCAGGTGAAGGACCGAGAGAAGATCTGTAAAGATCCTCTTACCTTGTTCATTTTAGTCAGAGTGACCATAACTTGACTCGGTTACTTCGAACGACCAGATTTCATTCGGTGAACGGAGATCAACGGGTATTTGAGGGCGAGTTCTACTTTGACTTCGTCAGGGTGAATATCTTCAGGAATGCCTCTGATTACTACTTTGAGGGGCTTGTCCTCGGGGAGCCTGTACGAGTGATGCTCGATTTTCTTTCCAATTAGCATCCTGGTGACGCTACTGTGTTCACGCGGGGTTTTCACTTGGATGTGAAGGAATTTACCGCTGTTTTTTGCAGAAAAATCAATACCCTTGTCTTCCAAAGACCGGAACAAAGCCGTAGTCTCGGTTTTTTGGTGAAGTACTATCGGCGAAATTCCGAACTTATGACTAGGAACAGCGGAAGGCTGAACTTTGAGGCCTGCTGGAGAGCTGTTAGAAGCTGACGGGACGGGAGAAGGGGATCTCAAGGGAGAAAACCTATTCCCTTGTTCGATAGGTTCGGGCAAAGGAGGAAAACAGCTTCGGATTGAAATATGGGAGAGTGCAAGGGGGAAGTTGCGGTAGAGGGTGGCGTAAGGGGTTTCAGGGGGTGGGTAGTGAAGTAGGAAAGAGGGTTAAAGATGAATCAGGGATGTGATTAATTTTTATCATGTTTTATAATATTGAAGCGAATCGTATATTTTCTATTGACTTGTAAATCATTATCGTGTTGTTGATTTCAATTTATTATGTGTCGGACAGTATCTTATAATTTGTAGATGCGTTTTCTCAAGGCCTCTGCAATGGGTGTAGCGCCAATGATGTACGAGTACATTTGTATATGCATATAATAAGTGAATTGTTGCCCCTTTTAATGCGATATACCATACTAAAAAATCTAGAAAAAGCTTCTAGTTCCACAGTTATTAGGTTATTCGGTGAGTGTGCATCCCTCATTAATAATATGTAAATTTCACCATTTGTGAATCCCTCGGTTACGGGTTCGATCATCGCCGAAGTGCTAATCGTACTAAGATGAGAAATTTGTATCAATGTTAAACCCGATTTGTGGCCTAACAGCAGTGAATTTATATTAAAAAAAACAAACAAACAATAAATTCTTACATGTAAAAGATGTAACGGATAATGCAGCAAACATTTTTGGTTTTATAAGAAAACAGGACAAATAAATTGAATGTAATTTAACGTAATTCATAAATTAAATCATTTACATATTACGACAGTTCAAATTTTAAACTCAGCATCGCAACACCGAAAATAATACA
>JAGWCC010000804.1:0-148285 GCA_022651775.1 Drusus annulatus
ACCATAATATATTGTCACTATAATTTTTTTCCCCTGGTGGGAAACGGCATGGTATTTAGCTAGTTAGTTAGTTAAACAATCATTTAAAAATTATACGAATGCCATTAAAAAATACGTATTACATTCTATTTGAGTGTTTTAATGTTACCTACTCAACGAACGCAATCATAATTTAATTTTCCCTATTTTGGGAAAGGCCGTAAAATCTTCGTGATGATAGCTAAAATGTCGCTAACAAATTTGGTTATCTCGCTCATTACGTCATTACGTTAAATGGAATCGCCTGTGTGTATGGAATCGTCAAAAAGCCATTAAAGTGTGGCGTTACGCGACTTAATCGCTAGAGGAGCCGAATTTATTATGCGCATTATGGCAGCCAGCAAAAATCTTCTAAATAACACCGTATAGACGAGCTTTAACACCTTGAAAGCTTGGCTGTTACATTTATCGTCAAATGATTTATCAACATATAAGCCAGGCATCCCCATGAAGAAAATACAGCCAGACAAAGTGGAACATATTTGTTGAGTCGAATCATGTCAAGAGTCGGTTTAACAGATAATTATGTCATTGAAATAATAACAATAATTTTCAACGAAAATATGAAACAGAAAAATCCAGAAAATAGATTATTAACGGTCGCAACCGAGACTCTATCCGGGAGTAACGCTTCTGCCAACTGAACCACCGAGATACTTTTATCAGAAGCTGGCATTTTAATCGATCTCATACTTCATTGAAAATTATCAATATCATTTTTTTCAATCTGTCTCGGTCGTGACGTTTTTTCTTTTATTTTCTGATTTTTTTTGTTTCATATTTACGTTGAAAATTATTGATATTATTTAAAACAAATAGTATTAAGACTAATAAGCATAAAAGCTTTGAAGTTAATTCTAATTTAAGATAAGTATGCGCTTGCATGAGACAATGTAGTATGAATGTGAATAAAACAAAGAGTTAGCGCCTATCTTTGATAAGACAATCCCAATAAATGTGATCAATACCAATTAGAAAGAAACCTGATTTCACTAGTTCATAGATCTTTCAACTGCTAGACCCTAGAAAGGTTTTTTGAAATTAATCATTTGTTCGAGAAATAATTTAGATTTTTTTAAATATTTAACCAGAAATAAGGAAAAATTAAGCTTAATTTAGGCACACGAATATTGGCTAATCTCTTCAGTTGTGCCAAAACAAGGTTAAGTGGCATTCTATCCACTCAAACATTCACCAAGTAGAGAAATAACGTGAAATGTCGTTAGATACTATAGTAACTACTTATTTCACTCTATATTTTTTGTAGAAAAACTGATACCTATGTAACTTAATGGTATATGCATTTGACTAAGATTTTGGGAAATATAGGCTCTGGACTTCACCTGACTTCATTTAAATACCTGCATATAACAGTGGCTATCCTTGATTATTTTCTGATTTCACATGTGAAGACTTGTGGTTTTCCCGATGTGTATTCGTTACAACAGATGTCTTTTTTTTGAAAATCGTATACTTTAATGAATCTGAATTCTATACCAAAACACTTTGAACACAATTTATAGCGACCTGTGGAACAAAACTCTTACTACCATCATAATAAGCGTAATATGATGCTCGTGCAATGACGGAGGACTTAGCCAACAGAGAAATTGAATCCACGACGTCCGGGTCCAATTGAAAATCCGACGCGTTTGTCCCCTCAGCTATTAACCTCAAAAATTGAAGCAAAAAATCATCAAGAAAGCCGAAATTATCTTCGAATGAAACAAAAAATCCCTCAAATAAAAAACTCTGATTCTATAACATTGTTTCATTTTATTATTTTCGACTCGCACAGTCGTTTACATGATGAGTTATTTAGCTTAAAATATACATTTATCAGTCGAAAAGTCAGACAAACGTCAGGTTGTTGTTTAGTGAGAAAAAACAGGCGAATGATTGTTCAAAACGCGAGTGACGAAATCAGGTATTAACTTTTAGTATATTAATAATATAAAATAAAAGCAGTTTTAGATTTATCCAGTTCATAAGGGGTTAATGGCCTGACAATTTTTACACGTCAACTACCCCTAAACGATCTCGTTCCATCTCAACTTCCCCCACTTCCACCCTCCAGAGCGAAGAGGATGAACGCTGTAAGACGGAAGAGTACGTTATATTATTTGTGCATGCAACATGCACGACGTATTAATACTATGGCGCCACCCTTCTATCCTCTGCGGCCACCCCCTTTGGTTGGTTCTAATCTCTTTCACGCTTCACTGCCCACCCCTGCGAGAACTGCATTTATTATTAGGTTACGGTGTATTGAGGGGGTAAACGGTAAGGAGGTGTTTAACACTTAAGGGATGGACAGAGAGAGTCAATGACTTAGATACTTGGGGTGTTATGTCTTCGTTTTATATAATGTATAATATAATATACCTACGTACTAAGTGTATACAAGTGTAATTGTTGATGATTGCGTTGATTCTTCTGGAAACGTATTCTGCATGGTAGTATATCGTATTGATTATCGTAATTTTTTTACTAAACTTTCTGCTTTTTGCGTTCTTAGGTCATGCCTTACCGATAAATGTTAATTTATGAGATAAAACTATTTTACAAAAGGAGTTTTGAATTGTGTCGTGGACACCGCAGCCAACCAGGTTTTTATTTGTTTCATTTGGGTTATATACTCGTATGTTACCAAAATAAAATAAAAAAATCAGAAAACTCAATGCTCTCACTGAGTTTCCTGAAGCGACAAAAAACTAAAAAGTCTCTAACTTGTGTCGTTTGAGTCAAGCCTTCTCCCAAATGGTAAATGTATTTTAGATGGCTGAAGGGTTACAAAAGTTTTCAGAATCAAACGAGAATCAGAACATTCGATGCTGAAAAAAAAACTGATCAAAACTCCATATTGAACTCATTTTTGACCAAAGTATCACTTAGGCCTTTTTGCCTTTCGAGTGACGATATGCAAATAGGAAAATCATTTCCCTAAGGACCTCCTGTATGGGTTTAGTATAAAAGAAATAAGTTCAGATAAAAAATCGCATTAATTATCTACTTTCCTTGCGTTATGGCTTTGTCATTCCTATTTCAGATCTGCCATTCTTTTTTGCTTTATGTGTGACGTGAAAATGATCTAGTTTCAAAATTAAAGTTACATTTCAAGTTATAATTAAAAGATTATATAGCTCTGATCAAGCTCAAGTGCAAGGCAAACTTGGTCGGCATTTAACGTAAAGGTAATAAAATTATAATTCATTTTAAAATTCGAAGTGTAAAAATGATATCTTGATAATCCCTGTAGCCGCATTGCACCCCTGCAACCCTCTAGCTATACTTTCTACAGCACTATTAGCCCCTGCGATACGGCCGCCCCTTCACTGTCCATTTACTTCCAAAAGCGTAAGCAGAGACGATGGAATGGCCCTCTGTCTAACCCTCACCCACCTTTGAATACTTAAATGGCGCCAACTAGCTTTATTTTTGTGTGAATACCGCACAAGAGTCTTAACTGCTCCCTACCGTCTGGAGCCAGTGAGACTTTAGCATTCCCAATTACAAATAAATTAACGGAATGGCTCCGGCTTATTTGTCGGAATTGTGTATTCCTGAAGATTCCAATTCGCGACAGTCAACTCTTAGATCGGCAATGTCATCGGCTATCGGAAGGTTGAAAGAACCAAAGCGCACACCAGACACTAAGTTCGGAGAGCGCGCCTTCGTAGTGTCAGGTCCTAAAGCCTAGAATGGACTACCAAATGATCTGAGAGTAATAAAAGACTCGACAGAGTTCAGAGCCAAACTCATTTTTTCAGAAAATCATATCCATAATCAAGATGTAACAAGCCCAATAGAACCAAGAAAAATTTTCAGACTCTCATTCTTAAAATTCATTAGAAGATTATTACCATTATCTGTTCTTCACTACGGAAAATTAAAAATACCTCCGATATACTTTATTTTAAATTTGCTCTCGTGCCCTAAAAATGAAAAAAAAAAAAAAAATTAAGTTATTCTAAATTTTAAGTTATTATGATATGGTGATTGTGTCCTGCCAGAAGTGACCTGCCAGGTAAGTATGTTGCTGTATATTTATATAAACTAAGAACTAATATTAAGTAGAAATTAAGATTTGTACAGCGCCCTTGAGGTGATTTTTCACAAAAACGGCGCTATACAAATTATCCAAATATTATTATTATTATTAAAATGTTGTAAGGCTTAAAGTAGTGATAAAAAAGAAAGAGATGTGAAAAAATAAGCCTAGGAAGTTTTTGAGTATTCAATTCTGGTCACCAAAACACGGCTTAAGCCATTTTAAGTAATGTCTTTTACAAGGGCTATTGAAAAAAGAGTAAAGCTGGGCTGTTTTATCCGTAGCTGTAGTTCATCTAAATCGTGTATTAAACCAAAACCAAACGTTTTGAAAGTCGTGATAAAATTTAGGTCTGTGAATTAAAAAAATCGAAAATACCTATTAACCTATGTTAAAAAATTTGACTTAACGTATGTGATTCACTAAATATAAAAAATAGTTAACCATCACTTTAGCAATAGTATGGATACAACAACACAGTTGGTAGTCGCTGTGAGTATCGAACGCAGGTACATAAACACTTCTAATGATAAGTCGATTAAAAAATTAACCTAAAAACAATCAAGTTACTCGTACACAAAAACGCAACATAAAATGAATTTAAAAATTAAATCAACCCCCACAGATAAAAGCTCAAACATACCCTGAGATAAAATGGGAGGTCTAGGACCTCTACAATCACCCAGCTCACCTTCCCAGGTCATCACAGATCGCCTTGCCTCGGAGGCAATTGTTCGCTTTGCATACCACGCCGGGAGGGCGAGTGCAAGGGAGGATTGTTAAGGAATCTGCTCAGAGTTACTTAGACGCCCCAAGAGAAATCTAATACACTTTATTCTCGAATCAGACTCAGTCAATGCGTTGAGATATTCGCGGGAGGGGGGAGATAGCCACGCTGCACGACTTATAAGAAATATATTATTTTGCAGGTAATTAAAAAAGTCCCAAACATTTGATTATGTACAGTAAAAATGCCAAAATATGCACATAACCCTTACCTTAGCAAGGTAAAAAAAATATATAAGGATAAAGATAAATATAAAATAATAAGCTACAATGTTTTTTTTTAAACTGACCAAAGGTGTCACCAATTGCCAAGGACGAAAAGAAGCGATTTTCTAAAGTGTTATCATTACTAAAAATGTTAACATATTTGTTAAAAAAAAAAAGATAGCAAAGCTGGTGTAACATACACAGTGGATTACACTGCCAAGATAGGGGTTAAAATGCCGAAATATGCCTAGAATATACGATAAAAACTGAAAAACTTTTTTAAAAAATCACGTTTAATTGATAAACTGTAATTTGATACAATTTATCACAAGTTTGATGTTCATGAGAACTTTTTAATATCGTTTGGAGGGGAGGGAATTGTAAAATGAATAATATGTCTAAAATATGCATGAATGGTGAAAATATTTTCAAATATGCACTCATTACCCAAAAGGCTTAATCTTACAAATGCATATTATCTGTTTTCTAGTGAATATAAATGAAACTTGAACACAGAAAGAAGTCATTCCCATTCTGAAGAATTATTTTTGATCTTTGTGTCAAAGTTAAGATAAATAGTTGTTAAGATTCAGAATCTACGCGTCACTTGACATGGCTATAACGTATTTAATACTCATATGTGAATAGTCTCATACTTCTCTACCATTCTGTTCTCCATCTCATTACCCTCTCGAAAGTCAGGAGGAGAAAGGGATGAGACGAGATGTTGTGACCAACTAGACAACATTTTTTTGAATTGGGTATACCAAAGACCAACCGACTGTAAGCAGTTGCGAATTTTGTGTGGTACAACTATTGGAAATGTTGCAAGAACATTGAAGAAACAAATGTTTTCTTTAAAACAATGCTTAAAAAAAATAAAAAAACAGTATATTGATAGTTTTTGTGTTTAATTTGTAGACCTCCATTTTAATATTTTTATAATTCAATTGAATTACATTTAATATTATAATTATTCAGTTCTGCTATTTTTAGTAACAGTTGTTTCGGCAAGGCCATTATTAAACTGTAAAAAACTGTGTAAAAAACTAAGTTACTCAGTTGTTAGTTTTGCGTTATTTAAAACATTTTTTGTTGAAAAGATTATTATAAAAACGTAAAGTATATTTTGAACCTTGTTAATTTAAACATCAAAACAATTTTCTAGTTAGGTATTAGAATATATTTTTTTAGAGTAAATATTAGTCAGACTCATGCTATTTAAACTATAGATGCCGAAACATAATAAATTATTCAGTTTCCACCTTCAGGTTTTGAGTTATGGTTCCTCTGTTCGCTGAGCGTAGACACTTTCTTTTAAATTTGCCTATCGCCAGAGCCAATCTTCATCGACTGCCGGAACGATAGGGAAAATAAATAGCCAATACCAGAGGGATCTCGTATCGGATTCTAGAGACACTGAGAGCAGCAAATTCTTTATCTAGGGGCTGTTGTATGGGGGTACTTGGCTGCTGAGAGTAATCTACAGAGGAATTACTATTAGCTATACTTACCTAACAAAGAATCTCAGAAAAACTAGACAAAATCGGTTGCTCCCACGCGAGTTCAATGAGAAAATTCAGAAAACAAACAAACTTCTAAGAAAATAGTCAATAAGATGAAGAACGTTTCAAGTTAGGTACATTCAAAATAACTTGTAACTAACAATTAAAAAAAGGTTCTGCAAGTTTTATTTTTAGTTTTTAGTGACAGCTGTCAGTTTTATAATGACCTTAAACGCCGAAGAAACTGCCACTTAAAACTAAAACTAGCTTAAATAAATAATAATGAAATTTAATTAAATTAAATTGAATTTTAAAAAAATACATTAAATGGAGTTCTACAAATTGAACACAAAAACTAGAAGTAACATTTATTGAAAATCGCCGTGTAACTTTATTACCGTTGGCTTTAAAATAAAGATACAAAGAAATATTTATAACTTATAGCTAAATACAACTAATTGCTAATAACGTAATAACTAAAACCAATGTTACACATCTAATCACAACGAACTTATAAATAGGCAGATACTAATTATCGTACTAGGTACGTACTAACACCGCATGCCTAAACCACTACCATCATAATATTTTATATTTTACAACTAAGAGCGGTATTTTTAACTATATTTAATTTTATTTGTAACAACGTACGTACTAGTGTGACCATTTCAAATTTGGAACTGATGTTAGTTGAAATTATCGATTTCAAAAACAATATTTTTAAATCATTATTAAAAACTTTTTCGAAACAATATTTTAACAGACATTATAATATATGTGAAATGGGTGGATTAAAGGAACTATTTTTTTTTGGCAAGTCAAGTTACACCCCGTGATTTTTCAAAAGTAAAAACTGGTAACCAACATATTTATATTTTAAATATAAGTTCGTTTGAAAACAATATTTTATTCCAAAGTTGTAGGCCGTAATAAAAAAACTATTAATAATAAAATCCTGTTTGGATACAAAGATGTCAGAATTTATAATAAGATGCGTAGTTGTTATTTTAGAGAACTTTGTCTACGACTTGAAATTAAAGACTTAAAAATGGTACCCGATGCACATCAGACGGTAGCTTGAATGATTAATTAACCAAGATTCAAGGGTTTCATTAAATTAAAGCTGTATTTACGTATTTTCATACTAAAATTTTGACGAAATTTCCCCGACAGCTCCACACTAATATAAACATTTCATACGCCAGATCTGATAAAATCCTAATTTAATACAAAGTTGTTTTATATTCAAATACATGCTGCACTTAGCCTCAGCTTTCTGCCGTACTCATTTCTTCATTCTTTACTTCGTCTCCTTATCCTGCCTTGGGAAAATAATTGCGCAGTTTTCCGAAAGCACTTTGAATTTTCCGGAATTGAATTCGGAAAAGAGTCCCCTGTCGGAAAAACGCCCCATAATTCGGCACTCAAAACTTTTTATATGCAAATTTAGCAGGTCGGCATCTAGGCTACAACTTCCATATGAGGGAGGAGGCTTACCTGACGAGCTTTAATTCAGAGAAAAGGTTTTCAAAAATTATGCAAAAAATAAAAATATATATTTTAAAGAGACTCGAACTCTCAACCTCTGCTCCATCCGGTAATAACGCTTCTGCCAATTGAGTTACAGAGACTTTATAAGAAACCGTAATTTTTAATCGATCTCATACTTCGTTGAAGATTATTAAAATCATTTTTCTCTTTTTTTTTCGATTAGGCTACCATCTTCGTATGGTATAAAAAGATCTACCGGAGCACATATTATATACCTAGATGGAATTTCACCCATCGCTGTGTTCCGCTGAAATAAAAAGTTACTATTTTTAAAAAGATTATTTATTAATATTAGATTTTGCTGGGATAAAAAAAAGTGTTATAATAGAAATCCTAATAAATTCAGATGATCAGAACTCATGTCAGTGAATACGAATGTACATACCAAATATGGTATTGATGTTTTTAATATAAACACAAAAAAAAATCATGAACTATTTATGCAAATTTCGGAAAATGACAAATTTTTCAAAATATTTATAGTAGGTATCTACTTCCTTGTATGCATTTAAAGTAGGTACCGACTTCCTTTTGTACATTTATAGTAGGTACCTTCATCCTTATACATTTAATAGTAGGAACCTACTTCCTTATACATATTAATAGTAGGTACCTACTTCCTTGTACATATTAATAGTAGGTACCTACTTTCCTCCATATAAAGTAAAATGACGCAGAATAATGCACCTATACATACTAACAGCTGCTTTGTATTTAATTTTTATTGAGGAGAGTTGTGAATTGTTCTTGAATCGGGCCATGTAAAGAGTCAGAATAACAGAAGAAACATGTATGAGACGATGTATGAATGTAAATTAAGCAAGGAGTGTGTGCCAAGATAGAGTTGTATGGCGGTCGGTTCTTTGTGCCTACCCTTGCGGGGAAACGGTGTGATGTTAGTTAGCTAGTTTTGATTACATAATACACAAAATAGCAATTACATATATTGTTATTGAATCAGTTTACAAAAGCTCCTCCTGTGAAGCCGCTCTCCAGGAATCCAATTTTTTCTCCAAACGAGATAAACTTTTGTGCCCCGAGTTTGCATACGCGAAGAGTAAGTGTGGGACGAATGGACCAATAAAAACCTTGGAAATATTTAGAACCCCCTCCCGCACCTTCCCCTAAAGGGGGGAGGGGGGTAGTATTTGATTCCAGCCGCCATTTGAATATAGATTGCATCCGTTTTATTCGTTGTGTACAAACCGGGGGTTGGTTGGAAGAAAGGTACTTACTTGAATATTACAGGTACCTACCTATCAACGTGTAGGTATATTATTTACTTGTATATGTTCAGAACGATAGTTGTAGGTGAAGTATATATATATTATAACAATTTAAATATTTTTATTACGCACTTTATTAATTTGTTCCACTTATTAATTTGGGTCCGGGCCAGTTTCTCCTTGACACGGGTATCTTGGTCTGGAACAATCATAATATTAAAACGGATTTTCATTAAGAATCAACTGTAAAAAAGTTAAAACATATCGTCGTTGAAAGGCAAAAGCGTTTAAGCGACACTTTGGTCAAAAATGAGTAGTTAAACATGCAGTTTTGATCAGTTATTTTTTTGCATCGAATGCTCTGACTCTCGTTTGATTCTGAAGAGTTTTGTGGCCCTTCAGCCATGTAAGATGTATTTAACATTTGGGAGAAAGCTTGACTCGAACACAAGTTTGAGATTTTTTATAGCTTTCTGTCGCTTCAGGTAAGTCAGTGAGGGCTTTGAATTACCTGAGTTAACTTGTTTTTCTAAATACAACCAGGTACTGAAAACTTATGAATTTTATAGTCGTATAGTTTGATTATATAGTTTGACGGCCTGCATGGTCGAGTGGTAAGACGCTCGACTACGAATTCAGAGGTCGCGGGTTCGAACCCGGCGTGCGCAATTAAATTTTTAAAAATTAATATGTGTCATAACACATTTAATTTTTATAAAATAAAATAAAGTATATTTGCGGCACGTTCCAGAGTGATAGATACTTTTAGTATTGCCCTGGTGAAAGACCACCATTCAGAATCAAAACGTTGCTTGAAATGGCTTTAGCCGTGTTTGGTGACCAGATCTCTGAATAGCCAGGTGCTTTCCAACTTTCCCCTTCCTCATCTCCTTCATCTCCCCACTACCTTCAGCCTCACAACATACCCCTATTGGGGATGCTATAGTCTGACTGGCTCTAGACGGTTGGGAGCAGTTAAGACTCTTAAGTGTGGTATTCATGTAAAAAAAATATAAAAAACAGTAAGACAAAAAAAAAACATTGAAGTGATCCGGTGGAAACTTACCAAAATGGCGGTTCAGCACTTTGCTTTTCCGGCGACAAAACATCACTGATAATAATAATATTTGGACGATTTGTATAGCGCCGTTTTTGTGAAAAATCACCTCAAGGGCGCTGTACAGATCTTACTTTCTATCATTACATATTAATTCCTAGTTTAAATAAGAAAATATACAGGAACATACTTACCTGGCAGGTCCCATCAGATAGACACAATTATTAACTTAAAATTATGATTATTATTTTAATTTTTAATTTTAATTTTAATTTTTTATTTTTTATTTATTTTTTTTTCTTCCGATTTAGGGCACGGGAGCTAAATCTAAAAGAATGGACGTTCTGAAATTGTCATACAGTACAGGAATTTTAAAGAAGTAATTTGTGAAATATCCTACTTATTTGGCGAAAAATAACAAGAAAGACTAAAACACATCAGGCAGCTGCGAAAGCGCCACGACATATCTAACGGGTTATATGCGCAGGCAAAAAGAAAATGTGATTGTTTTATAAGTAGGTAAGCATTGACATGCCATATTTATTTCAGCTGGCGCCAGCATTGACAACGAGGTGTACCTACCAAAACATATTTAAACACGTCCAAAATACCAGTACCTACCTACATCCTCTGCAGGCTTCTTACTTATTTAATCCCCTGCACACATCACTTGGCGGCAAAGCCTAATGTTCCAAATTCAAAACAAACACTTGTCATTTCCTGCGTGGTGCTTTTTTTGTTCGTCTCGGTATTTTGGCGTATCTCGGCGCTAAAATACCACCGCCAAGTGTCATTGATGTTGGCGTAGACCGCCCTCACTCGAGACCCGAAGACATTAACGCTATTAGTGTGAATGGGAGAATACGTGTTAGTTCATTCATGAAAAGGCTTGACGGGCTTCGAGAGGCTGTGTTGTGTCTACTATTTCGCTTCCACAAACAAAGCGAGCTGTAAATACTCGTACTAATGCAGATTGGTATTGACAAACGTTCAATTTAGGCAGGTACTCGTAAGTCAATAAATAGGTACGCCTATTATTATTTATTCAGGTTCTCGTACCCACATAAGATTTTTTAATAGTGAATACCTATATATTTTATAATATTATTTAATAGTGAAGTTCCTCAATCATCACAATACTAATTACGGGTATAATTCTCCAATGTCCAGAATGTCAAGACTTGTTAACTCAAGCCATGGTCTTGAAATTTTTGGTAGCAGTCTAAATGATTTTCGTCATGCTTTACGACTCTACCAAAACTTTGACTAAGACCATGGCTTGAATGTTCTCTCTTATGTTTATTTTGCCTTATTTTTGTCATCGCTTCATTTATTTCAATTTATATGCTATTTCTTCTCTGTTACTCTTTTTTATATTTCGTGTTTTAAATGTATTTTTGTAATTGAACTTTAGTCCGTTAATTTATAAATAAATAAATAACGCACAAGATTCCCAATTACTCCTTAAAGTCTGGAACCACTAAGACTATGGCATCCCCAATTGGGGTATACTGTGAGGTTGAAAGTAGTGGGGAAGGAAAAGAGATGGGAAAGAGAAAGGTTGAAAAGTACCTGGCTATTCAGATCTTTTTTAATAGTGACTACAGCACAAGAGTCCCAAGTCGTTCCAACTGTCTAGAGCCAGTGAGACTATGGCATCTCCAATTAGGGTATGTTGTGAGGTTGAAGGTAGTAGGAACGGGAAGAAGAAGCAGAAGAGGAAGGTTGGAAAGTACCTAGCTATTTATATCTTTTTTTAAATATGCATTTTTGATAGTGAATACAGCACAAGAGTCAACTGCTCCCAACTGTCTAGAGCCGGTGAGACTATGGCTTCCCCGATCGGGGAATGTTGTGAGGTTGCAGGTTCTGAAGACGAGAAGGAAGAAGGGAAGAGGAAGGTTGAGAAGTACCCGGTCACCAAAATACAGATTTGGTCACCAAACACGGCGTAAGACATTCCAAGCAACGTTTCGATTCTCAATGGTGGTCTTTCATCAGGGCGATACTTTGAGTATCTACCATTCTGGAACGTGCCGCGAATATACTATACATTATTTTAAATGTATTAAATGTGTTAAAACACATATTATTTGAATACAATTTATTTGCTTACGCTGGGTTTCGAACCCGTGACCTTTGGATTCGTAGTTGAGCGTCTTATCACTCGACCACGTAGGCCGTCATAGATCTGGTAACAAAATACGGCTAAAGCCTTTTCAAGCAACGTTTCAATTCTGAATGGTGGTCTTTCACCCGGGCGATACTTAGAGTATCTACCACTCTGGATTGGTAGTTGGGTAGGGATGGTTTGTTGTTATGATGTTTTTATTTTTATATGCGGCATAGAAACCTCGACAGTAAAAACTAATTACCAAGCAAAAACTTTGTAAAAGGGACGTATACTTGAAACTTACACCACGGACAGTGGAAATTTGATAATGATAATATCCAGGGCATCTTCAAAATTGTTTTAATTAAATGATTGAAAAACTAATTACCAAGCAAAATTGTACTAGATATTGTAATTGTACAGTAAAATACTTGAGTTAATTGATTACACCACGGACTTTGGACAATAAACCATTGACCAACTGACAATTGATTTTAAGATTGATGGACCATAGTTAATCCGCACCTCAAAGTTTAAAAAAAACGTACAACGTGACAATCTTTACGTGGTAGGAATCAAGACGATTCCTGAAACGTAAGAGTATAGGTATCGAAGCGAATTCGAGTTGAACATCCTACTCATACAGATGCATTGCTTGCATACAACATGTTTCAAGCTTGTTATTCGACTTCAGAAAAAAAAGTGAAATTTAAAAAATATATCTTTTTTAAGAATAGAAAAAAAAACTGTTTCAGATTTTTTTAAACTAGTGAGTAAAAATAATTACACCTTAAAGAAAAATTTAATAGAACTTTCGAATATTCAAAATTCAAACACGAATGGGTTCATTTATTTTCTTTTTGGTAATAACAATTAGTAGGCGTAACCAAGATAAAAGGCTATTTCTTGGGAACTTTTTGCAAGGACATGGCTGTCGGAAGTGCATACATTTACACCAATACACACAATCATAACTAGTTTTCAAGGCCGCGGCAAGACTTATCACTGGCGCAGCGCAACAAAATATTCCCATATTTCAGAGCACCTCAAATCTTCTCTGGATTAAATGTCCCGAAAGAATTTAGTTAAAGCTTTAGTTTAGCTTTAGTAAAAGCTTTGCTGGATGGTATTTAAATCAATTAATGGAATCATTCCGGCTTATTTGTCGGAACTGTGTATTCCTGAAGATTCCAATTCGTGACAGTCAACCCTTAGATCGACAATGTCATCGACTATCGGAAGGTTGAAGGAACCAAAGCGCACACCAGACACTAAGTTCGGAGAGCATGCTGCACCGAGTGTCAGGTCCTAAAGTCTGGAAAAGACCACCACACGATCAAAATAGTTCAGAGCTACTAAAACTACTAACTCAAACCTCATATTTTCAGAAAATCATATCCATAAATAACAGAATTGTCCTAATTTAGATAGCTAGGCTAACCCGCTAACATCTAAGCTCCTATTAAAATAAAATAAAATTTCAACAGCCCGTGACAAATATAAATAAGTAGGTACTATGCAAATATTAACAAGGTAATTTAAAATATAGCCTTAGGTATTTAGATATTAGTTCTATGGTAAATTTAGTAATAGGTTTTAAGTTTTGTAAAGCGCCCTTGATGTTATATTTCACAAAAATGGCGCTGTTATTTATTTTTTCTATAATTATTATTATTCACGACATGCGACTGCAAGTTAAGATGAATTAGGTAGGTATTTGCGAAAGATTGACAGCTCAATTGAGTTCAGAGCAAAACTAAAGACTCATCTTTTTAAATTATCATACCCACAATAACGTAAATTTCCTTAACTAGAGTTTTGATCACTTAAGTCCGAGTGCTATCCATAGTTTATATATAAATAGTTAAATATTACTTACTTCGCTTTTTTTTCTACCCTAGGTCCGACAGCACGGGCAACAACCATTATAAATATGTGCTAATTTTAATATGTTAGTTGTAAGTCACTAGTTGTAAGAATTAGGCATAAGTTAATATTAAGCCTTAGTTGTAATATTATGTTAATTATGATGTAAAGCGCCCTTGAGGTGATATCTCTGTCACGAAAACGGCGCTATATAAATCAGCCAATTATTATTATTATTATTATTATTGCATTTGACTTGAAAATAGTACTCTTTGCTCCCACCTAGCGTAATGAAAAATAGTTTTTTCTTTATTAACAACCCCTCACCGCTTATTCCTTTCTAATAATAATTCTATTTAGCTTTCCCACTTGAGCGTGCATTTCACCCCAGGTTTCCGTTGGCCAATATTTGGGGAGGGTATTTTTATCAAACAAATCTCGGCGACTCGTGTTTTGACAAAAAACATCGCCTTTCAACATCTTAAGCAACCTTTAATCTTTCGACACTGTTCAAACACTTTCGCTTTGTTTACCCATTGGCATAAAAAGTATCGCCGAATCGGAGCAGTGACGGAGAATCGTCTGTTATTCATGCACGATTCATTTTTTAAACATCAGTTGATAATAATGTTAAAAAAAACCTTTTTTATAGCGAGGTTTTAAATATTGCCACAGATAGTGATATCCAACGATAGAAACTGATAGTATATGGCTATAATTTAAAGACGTTTTATTTCTTAGCTATTCTCATACATTAAGCGAGGAAATATGAAATATGGCAATATGGCAGTATTCACAAATGTCCTAGGTAATTTTCAATAGATTGTAATCAGATAAAGCCTTTGTATTAATAATTGTAGAACGCTCTTGAAATGATTTTTTATATTTTTATTTTAACCATATTTAATTTATAAATAAAACACACAAACTTTGTTCATAACCACTTTATTATTTAATAGGCCGTCTACCGGTTTCGGAAGTACCCTTCCATCATCAGGAAAATATTAAAATTAAATCAATTTTTAATATTGTCCTGATGATGGAAGGGTACTTCCGAAACCGGTAGACGTAATATTAAATAATAAAGTGGTTATAAACAAAGTTTATGTGTTTTATTTATAAATATGGCAAGCCACAAAGTAAATGCTTTTTACGAATATATGTAATTTATATAAAAAAGTTTTTTTTTTTACACAAAACTGTAAAAAGTTGTTTTTCATAATATGTTTACGGGTATTTTTATAAAACAAACCGTCAATAACAATAAAAATTAAAGCATTTTTAAAAATGTCTCAATTGTATGCAATAGTTAAATAAGGAAATATAATTTGAGTAGGTAGTTCCCTACTCCGAAATTATGTTTTTTTTTCGGAAATAATGCAAGGCTGATGTAAGCGTAATTAATAGGATCAAGAAAGGGACGCTTATGTGGGTTGGGCATGTTTAGCGAATGAACGCAGAACGGAGTGTGAAAAAAACATATGATGCAAAAGTTAATGGAAGAAGTCGGGGACGCGCGAGGAAGACGTGCCACAATCAAATACTTGAATCGGGCCATATGAAGAGTCAGAATGACAGAAGAGTATATATATGAGACGATGTATGAATGTGAATGAAGCAAGAAGTGTGTGCCAAGACAGAGTTGTATGGTTGGTTAGTTAGTTATATACGCCCTTATGGGCTCTTACATAATTGTGAAATAAATAATAATGGTACAGAAGTAACACGGAGTAAATGATTGGCACACAAAAACATAACTAAGGTATGTATGAATGTAAATGAATCAAGGAGTTTGTGCCAATACAGAGTTGTATGGCAGTCCATCCTCTCTGCCTACCTGCGGAGTAACGGCGTAATGGTTAGTTAGTTAAAGTAACTATTTATTTGTTTTTGTTTTTTATTTAGATGTATGCAAATTTTTTTTTTTCACACATCTAGTAAGAAAAACATTTATACATTTCACAATAATAAAACAAAGCACATGAGGTTTCTATACAGCAGATATAAATTGAAACCATAGTAATCTTAAGAATCATAGGTTTTTTTTAACATATTCAGCACAAATCCTACGAAAAGTGCCAAGACTTGAGGCTTCTTTTAAGGCATTTGGAAGACTATTAAAAAGTTTTTGACCTTTATAAAACACGTTGTTTTGAGTACACAAAGGTTTCGCGGAGATGGTTTTCTAAATAATGACTTTTAGGTTATTGTAAGGATGGTAATTTTAATATATTAGTTCAAGTTATTACATAAATACAGAAATTTAATTTACTATACTTAAAATTTATTAAACTCATACGTTTTTTTTTCTTTAAGTTATTGTTTCAATAGTTACATAGCGCCCGTGAAGTGATTTTTCACAAAAACGGCGCTTAACAAATTATCTAAATATTAATATTATTATTAATAGCAATCTACACAAGTATTACTAAAAACTACACCCCTGTCCTAAGCGCCAGACCCTCAAAATCGGAAGTTAAATTTTTTCCCCAATAACCACTTTAAATAAAGGTGTTTTTTTTTCAGCGGGCCCTCGAGAGAAAGAGACCGACCCTAATCGAGACCCGGAGTAACACGAGACGTGTTTAATGACTGTTGATACACCCCACAAAGCTTTTAATATCCAATAAACAAACATTTCTCAAGGATGATTCCCGTGTAGGTACCTACTGTGGGAAGGGGTGCATTCGAGGTATAAATATTGATTTCGTTTTGTACAAAAATATATTCAGACAGAAAATTCCTTGTTTTTCAAGACAAAGGATATGGGAAAAGGTTTTTTTTTGTAAATCACTATTTTTATTATTATTTGTGACATTATTATTTGTATCACTATTCTTATTATTATTTGTGTCAATATTATTTGTATCACTATTCTGTACTTCAATGACATAAAAATGTATCTTTCTAGATTATTTGAGCTTGAGGCCAGCAAGACTTTTTCTGACGGCCTCCGTGGTCGAGTGGTAAGACGCCCGACTACGTATTCAGAGTTCGCGGGTTCAAACCTGGCGTGCGCAAATAAATTTTGTATAATTATGTGTCATAACACATTTAATTAATATAAAATAATATACAGCTTATTTACCACACGTTCCAGAGTGGTAGATACTCCGTGTATCGACCTGGTGAAAGACCACCATTCAGAATGAAAACGTTGCTTGAAATGGCTTTAGCTGTGTTTAGTGAACAGATCTGCCGGTACTTCCCAACCTTCCTCTTCCCCATCTCCTTCTTATCCCCACTAGCTTCAGCCTTACAACCACATTAATAACGTCATATTTTTCAATCTTCACTCTAGCACACTAAAAAGTCGTGAGTCGCCACTGGTAGGCAGTGCTTTTACGAAAATAATAGAAAGGTAGGTTTAGGAATAAATGTCCATTAAAAAAATTGAAATTGAATTTAATAGTTAAATTATCTATGGAAAGATGTATTAGTCCCAACTACACCCATGTTGACTGAAAGCCATCCGTAAAATGTTTGCCAAATATCAAGTTATACTTGAACAAATCCGTTGTTTCAATTTTGTCTATGGAAAATCAGACAGCTGTAATTCAATACGGAGGTAAACAGTCATTTAGGGGCTCACCTAAATACAATCATAATCATTGACTTTGTCTTTTGGCCCGAGATATGAATGGATGGTAAATATGAACAATAAATACACCGATTAGGTTAATATTTCGATCATAGCCCAGTGGTGACACCCGGCAAATTGTTTGAACAGCCCTGGGAAATAAGGAATGGTCTATTAGAAATAAAAGGACAATGGTTCAACAAAGCTGAAAAACAAACAAATGTAGAAGTTAAGCAAAAATACACTGGGTTCATAATGGATTGATGCCACTGAAGAAAAGTAAGAACCCTTTTTTAAATGATGTACTCCTTTGGTACACGATTTGTTTACCCTTTCTCCCAAAACAATAGGTTTGAGATACGAAAATAAAAACGGCTCTAAGTGGACCAAAAGAGATGAGAGATGGAGAAGAGGAAGATCGATTTTTAGCTAGCTATTCAGATCTGGTCACTAAACACGACTCAATTTTTAAACTCATCACATAAAGCGAGCTTTAAAAAGAGAGAAAACAATTCGTTTATTTTTGGCTTTGAATTCGGTCGAGTATAATATGACAGTTTATATAGGTAGGTATAAATACACGTTTGTTTTAAATCTGGGTAAATTCAAAGTGCCAGCACTTACACTGACGGCCTGCATGGCCGAGTGGTAAGACGCTCGACTACTAATACAGAGGTCGCGGGTTCGAACCCGGCGTGCTCAAATAAATTTTGTTTAATTAATATGTGTCACAACACATTTCATTGATATGAAATAAAATATTAGTATATTTGCGGCACGTTCTAGAGTGGTAAATACTCTAAGTATCGCCTTGGTGAAAGACCACCATCCAGAATTGAAACGTTGATTGAAATGGCTTTAATTTTGTTTGGTGACCAGATCTGAATAGCCAAGTACTTCCAAACTTTCCCCTTTCTCGTATCCTTCCCCTCTTCACTACCTTCAGTCTCACAACATACCTCTATCGGGGAGGCTATAGTCTCACTGGTTCTAGACGATTGGGAGAAGTTGCGACTCTTGTACGGTATTCACGTAAAACAAAAAAAAATCATAAAGTTTCTTGTTCTCATGTGCAATTTGATAATGAAAATTGTATCGACAGCATCTGTTTTGCTGACGGAAAGGATTTCCTTGCATCATCAATAGTATTGCTAGGTATTTACTTATCTGAAGTGAGCTTAAAAGCTTTTATAAACTAAGAGCATTTGAGCCCAATCTCATTAAGTACGCGCGTGTATTTTCTCATTACAATAATTATTTACGACTTCTTTACTTATAAAACGTATTATCACCCCTTTGTGGTGTTAAGTGCCGCCCTTTCCACATCTATTTATTTTGGTAGGAAAACATCTGTTCAAATAATCACCCCCTAATAGTGTTGAAACGTTGAACGTCGAAGAAGCGAGCTTTTTATGAATTTCTAAGCGCCACCACTTAAATAATGGTGCTCTTAAATGCCTAATGGGGTTGTTTGGTTATAATTATTACCTTTAAGGCCAAAAGTAAAAGTTTTTTAAATTTTATGAGAAAAGAACACTTTTTAAATGTAGTACGCAAATGGCGATTAAGGACATCCAAAAGATATGTTGGGTTAACAGATTTTTATTACTTTGAATGCTTTTTAAATGGGAGGTCATATACCAGTTGTCGAAGTAATGGAATTTTTTCCGAGAAATATGAGGCCTTTTAAAAATATTGGTGTAAAAACCAAAAGTTGTGATGGTGGATAACTGACTAAGAACTATTTTTCTAAAGAAATGAAAAAATAACTTCTTTATTTTTTTAAAAAGAAAGAGAAACATTACTGGGCTACGAATAACCTGACAATATTTTAAAAACTCCTACTGCCATTATAAGAAGCGGAAGATGTTGCTTGTGCAATGAGTAAAGGACTCGGCCAGCAGAGGAATTGAGTGCGCGACGCCAAGGTGGGAATCCGACGCGTTTGTCCACTCAGCTACCGACCGGTCGGTATAAGATCATATTATTAATACGAATATTATTTTATTTTTTATGACCAATCGGTTTCACTTAGCTTAAGTATCATCAGGGTACAAAATAAAATTAAATAAAAAATAAAAAGTGTGCGGCTATATGAACATACAACGGGAGAACACAAAAAATAAGAGAACAGTGAGAAAGCAATGGAATAAAATTAAAATTAAAATTATAATAAAGGAACGGAGAGAAAGAGACAAAAACGTCAACTGAGAAGATGATTAAAGAATAATGATATTTTTTATGGGTTTACAGGAAATATAACAAAAATATTGTTACTACTGTTAGTTGGTAAAAACAGTAGTTCAATATTTAATTATTATTAATTTAATAAACTGAACTAAGTTGAAAAGAAAATAGATAAATCAAATAATTACTAATCGAAAATAAAATAATTTACTTTGTATTCGTTTTATTTTATTTTTTATGACCGATCGGTTTTTATTAGCGTAAGCATCATCAGGATACAAAATGAAATTAAACAAACATAGAAAGTGTGCGGTTTTATGTACTTACAGAGGGAGAACCCAACAAAAAATAAAATAAGAGAACAGTGAGAAAACATTAGAATTACTATTAAATTATAACAAAGGAACAGAGAGAAACAGACAGATAATATGAAAAGAGGCAAAACAAAGTTATTATTTCACTTTCATTAGATATGTCAAACCACAAAGTGATTGTTCTCTACGAAAATAATATCCGTGGTCTTATAAAAAGATATTTTGTAACATATAGGTACTTAAATATTTAGTTGTTGAAATAATAATAATAATATTTGGATAATTTGTATAGCGCCGTTTTTGTGAAAAATCACCTCAAGGGCGCTGTACAAATCTTAATTTCTACTTAATATTAATTCTTAGTTCATATAAATATACAGCAACATACTTACCTGGCAGGTCACTTCTGACAGGACACAATCACCATATCATAATAACCTAAAATTTAGAATAACTTAAATTTTTATTTTTATTTTATTTTATTTTGTTTATTTATTTTTATTTTATTTTTAAATTTTTTATTTATTTTTTATTTTTTTATTTATTTTTTATTTTTTTTATTTATTTTTTTTATTTTTTATTTTTTATTATTTTTTATAATACCTCGGTAGGTACCTGCATCAGAATATGCCTAGTAATTATTCATACAAAAATCCATCATTTCATCAAATATTTCTATGAAGCCATCTATCCAGCATCAAGGAAACACCTTTTAACCATTAAATCTGCATAGGATGCAATATTCGCGTAGATATCTCCACGGTTCATTCTCGCGGCAATTTGTATGCTAATTCCTATGGCGTGCGCTAAAAAACAAAACACCAACGCTTCGAATAAACAAAGGAAGACGAGGAACGCGAACGGAATTCAAAATAGTGATTTACGTCTGGCTAAGGGCGAATTGTAGCACTGCAAACACCTACAATCTATAATGCCATTCAAAATGGTCGCACCAGGAAAACGGTTACTTTAATGCACACGATGTACGTTGCATATAATGTAAATTGTGTGCAGCATGGTCGATAGAAATATGAAATTGTACGTTTGTTGGTTTATGTGCTTGTGATCCTATGGCTCTAAACAAGTTGAAAGAATTTTATGTTGAACTTTACATTATTTTACAATTTGTTCTTACATCACCTAGATATTATGCCAAAAGTCATTGTTATTGAACTACTTATGCAAACGAAATGTTTTTCTCTAATGAACCATTATATTATGAATTGCTGTTCCTCAATCATCACTATACTAATTATTGGTATCATTCTCCACCGTCCGGAATGTCGAGACATGTTAACTCAAGCCATGGTCTACGATAATAATCTTCGAAGAATACAATTTAGTATGTCTAACACCATTTTTTTGTGAATACCGCACAAGAGTCTCAACTGCTCCCAACCGTCTAGAGCCAGTGAGACTATGGCATCCCCAAATAGGGTATGTTGTGAGGCTGAAGGTAGTGGGGAGTGGAAGGAGATTGGGAAGAGGAAGGTTGGGAAGTACCTGGCTATTCAGATCTGGTCACCAAACACGGTTAAAGCCATTTTAAGCAACGTTTCGATTCTGAATGATGGTCTTTCACCAGGGCGATACTCAGAGTATCTATTACTCTAGAACGTGACGCAAATATACTTTTTGTTATTTTTTAACATGAATTAAATGTGTTATGACACATATTAATTAAAGTAAAAGTTATTGGCGCACGCCGGGTTTGAACCCGCGACCTTTGGATTTGTAGTCGAGCGTCTTACCACTCGCCCATGGAGGCCGTCAAGACTTTACCAAAACCTTTTTCAGGCTTTGACTTGAATGTTCTGTCAACTGTTTATTTTTGTAAATAAAACAGATAAACTATATTTATAACCACTTTTATTTTTCAATATTATGTTGACTGGTTTCGGAAGTATCCTTCCATCATCAGGACAATATTTAAAAATAAATATATATATTTGGTCCTGATGATGTATGGGTGCTTCCGAAACCGGTTGACATTGAAAGTGTTTTTAAACAAAGTTTATCTGTTTTATTTATAAATGTGCCAAGCCACAAAGTGAATGCTTTTTACCAATATGTATATTTTTGTCTTATGTTTGTCATTGCTTCTTTTAAATATTATGTACGTGCTGTTATTTTTCTGTTGGTTTTTTTATGGTCCGTTCATATGAAAATAAATAAATACGATGTAGAATAAACAAGATAGCCTCTTGAATTATTTATTGTAAGAATTAAAGGTTGAACTTTGCAGTATCTTGTGATTTTTTAGCGCGTTTAATTTTATTTCACTAAATATTAAGCCAAAGGTCATTGTAACTAACCTGCTAATTTAAACAAAATCGTTTTCCTTTATGAACCATGTTATAAACAAGATGGCGTCTCAACTTATTCATTTGCAGTTAAGCGGCTATTTTATTTTTTTATTTATTTTATTATATACGCCCGCATGGGCTTTTACATAACATATGATATAAAATAACAGTGACATAAAAAATAACAATGATTAGCATTCAAAAACATGATGAAATTGATAGAAATATTATAATGCAAGTTAACACTAGTATTTTTGAAAGAGGTATGCTATTATAGCCTTCTTGTAACTAGATTCAGTGCAGTTGAATATTTCTACTATTTCAGCGATATAATTACTCACTGCATGCAATTTAGGTACAAGCGAGTATTTAAATGACTCAGTCCTGATATTATTGTTACATTTAAAAAGAAATTTGGATTGAGTGGATCTGTTAGGTACATTGAAGGTAATCAAGCTATGTAAATCAGGGCTGTCTATAATACCATTAACAATTTTAAAAATAAAAGTCAAGTCGGAAACAAGCCTCCTGTCTGAAAGTTTTTCACACTTTTTCACAGTATTGATGTCAACAAAAATACAGCATTTAACCTAAAAAACCGTTTAGTTGTGTCAAGTTTAGTGGCATAATAAAAAATGTGGGCGGAGTCCCGCGGTGACCCAGGAGCCCAAGATCATTGTGACAGTACATAGAAGCGGAACATTATATTTGTTGTCTCTTTCTCTCTAATGGTGTTCGGCGTAAAAACCCGGAAGAAAGTGATTTATCGCAAGTTTGTATCGGTTGGGTAAAAATAATTAGCTCTCTCTCCATACATTGTTTCTCCAAGAGTATAACCTATAAAACGGATATAATATACAATAAGAATAAAACACAATTTAATCTAAAAAAAAACCATAACCAAAGGAAAGTAAGCCTTCCATTTATGGCTGTTTGAACTTATGACAAATCAATTCGTGCGGCTGCTTTTTGCCTCAGAAATCAAACAGTAACTAATTAAATTCATCGTAACTCATCAATTATGGATGCGGCTTTTTTAACCAAGTCCGTATCCGTCACATAATTCAATATACTTTGCAATTATTTCGCGGAATATGATTGATGTCCTCATCAAAGGCTAAAACAACGCATCAAAATAAATAAGGCATCGCCCGCCATCGCGCTCGCACCGCCTCGGGCCATAAATAATGTGAAAAACGCAACCAAACATCCCGGCGCACAACCTCATTGAAATAACGCACAGTTAATGCATAACGCAGTGGTCGACAGTCGACAGTCGATATCATCGACAGTCATGTCATTTATCCAGCTAGAGGGCTAGAGATAGATAAGATTTTTATAGTAAATACCGCACAAGAGTCCCAACTGCACCCAACCGCTTGGAGCCAGTGAGACTATGGCATCCCCAATTGGGGTATATTGTGAGTGTGGAGGTAGTGGGAGGGGAATGATATTATTTTACTTTAAGCATACATTTTTTTATTGGTTGGTATATTGTCCATCCCACTTGGCATAAGCCTGTGTTGGGATGGTAATTTGAAAAAGTGTTTTTTTCGCTACATATTAACATGTTAATATCGAAAGTATAGTACATACATAATAAAAGTAATATAAGTAAATGACAAATTTGAAGATAAAGAATCTCCATATTAAGAACTAAGTTAAGTTCGGTTTGTAAGGTGAGTAATGATATTGCTTTTAAAGGTGCTTTTGGTTTGTATGTTTCTGATGGTACTGGGCAGAAAATTGAATTGCTTAGTGGATAATTAATAATCTAATCACAAATTGATATGGGGAAAAGCAAAGTTGTACCTGGCTACCTGATCTAGTCGCCAAAAATGGCCAAAGTCATTTCAAGCAACGTTTCGATCAGAAAAAAGACGTTATTGATGTTGTTGTAGCCAAAAATGATTTTTATTTAAAATAAAACTTGTGTGAAGATTTTTCGGTGGGTCAACGACCCTTGAAAAATCTTGAAAATCTTTAAAAAAATATAAATTTGAAAAAAAAGACGTTTTCTTAAAATCCTAGCACTCTAGCACACTAAAAAGTCACGAGCCCCCCCTGGTTTCGATTATGAATGGTGGTCTTTCACCAGGGCGATACTTAGAGTATCTACCACTCTGGAACGTTCCCCAAATATACTTTTTTTATTATTTTTATATGATATAAAATGTGTTGCACATATCAACAAAATAAAAGTCATCGGCGCACGCCGGGTTTGAACCCGCGACCTTTGGATTCGTAGTCGAGCGTCTTACCACTCGACCATAGTGGTCCGTGCTGTCAAACCTAGGGTAGAAAAAAAGGAATAAGCAACAGTAAAACTAAGTTCAAACTTAACTTAAAATTTTGGTATCCACCTCCACACCATTGTCAGCGAAGGATAGGTATTTTCAAAGTTTACTTTGGCAACTTTGGTGGTCAGTGACGATGATTTTATTTGTAAGATAAGTTGTCGACTTCTGCAAACCAAAGCAGTTGCATCGAGAACGGTGCGCAGAAGAGAAGGACGGCAAGTTGAGTTATGGGGGCGAGGAAGGAGCTGCATTATATAACACCGTATCGGCGTCTCCTTTGACGCATAAAACACTAGCGTATTAATGCATATTTTTTGCTTACCTACCTACATGCGTTCATAAAACAATACATGTCGTATGGACGGGCTCTAAATGCATCGCAAGGATTGTGATTTCAATACGAAAATTTATCAAGAGGTCGTTCTCTTGCAATTTTGTGATGCCCTATAATGGCTATTTTAGTTAACATATTATTATGAGGCCATAAACAAAAAGTGGTACCTACTGAACGTAGTCCAAGTTTGGCACTCTTAGAGGTACTATATCGAAGCTACGGACTCAAAAGAGGGGATGAACGTGGTATTAATGATTGTTCAAAGTTGATAATATTTTTATAGGAAATCGTATATTTTCTTTGAAATGTTCTGATAACCTTTCTAATATTTGTTGACCGTACAAGTTGCTTCAGTGGAATGCACAAAGTTTTGATCAAGGTAGGCAGTAGAAAAAACTACGGATTAATTGATAATAGAGATAGAAACCTACACATGCCACTGATTGCTATTAGTAAAAGCACTACCTTAGACACTAACAAGATACTAACGCAAACGAGCCACTTGAACGCGCAACAGCTCACAGCATACATATTTTGTGTGTTCTAGTGAACATATAATAATATATTATGTTGTTAGCGGCATTTGAGCATATCGTTCCTGGAAAGGCAAAAGGGATTAAGCGTCACTTTGGTTAAAAATGAGTTAAATATGCAGTTTTTTTCTGCATCGAATACTCTGGTTTGATTTTGAAGACTTTTATGGCCCTTCAGCCATCTAAAATATATTTATCATTTGGAAAAAGACTCGACTCAAGCGACCCAAGCTTGAGACTTTTTAAAGGTTTTTGTCGCTTCAGGTAACTCAGTGAGAGTATTGAGTTAATTTTTTTATTTCTAAAATTTTAAAGCGCTTTGGTATAAATTTCCCAAAATGGCGCTTCAGCCCTTTTACCTTTCCGGCGACGTTAGGCACGATTTTGTTTGGAGGTTGATGAATCTGCTTTAATCTGATTATAAAGTAAATAATTTCAAGTGTGACTTTTGGAAACAATTCTTGTCGAGTTAAAAAAGTTGCATAGCTAAAAATTGCTCTAGAATAATTGTTTTAACTTACGCTTTGACCAACCTAATAACTTTAAATTAAAAAAAATACTGCATTGAAAATCAGTAATTTTTTGATGGATTATTGTTAAAAAGCGTAAATAAACACCACTTTCAGAAAATTTTATAGACAACCTATTTCGACGTATTGTGCCTTCTTCATAGCAGTATTATTTCAGAAATAATATACTTCATGTAACATACTGTCCTTAACTTAAGGATAGTTACAATGATTGTTTTTGAACTAGTCAAAGGCTTTGTGACTAAAATATAGTAGAATAAACTAAATAAAAGGGTTTTAGAAATAAACAATTTTTTTTGAATATCATTAATAAAAAAACTGCAAAATCGACAATTCTAAGAATCCCCTCCGCCAAAAAATCACCCGGAGGTATTAAATATCTTTAAACAACAACAAAAATCACATTGTGTGCAGTAAAGGGGTTAAGGCTAAAATACAGTCCGTCCGTTTAGAAATGGCAAAATAAAGTGCTTCTCTTCTGTTTTGCATATAGTACCAGTATAATCGTTTGATATACAAATCCACATACTGCGAGACATACAAATGATATATCGAATAGCCTGGCCGCCCCATTGTTGTAAATGCCATTGTTTCGAATATCTCTTCATATTTTTCCACCAGCGATACTATATTATGTAGGTAGGAACTAGGAACGTAACATATCATTTTATATGTTTGGACATATATGTTGATGCACCCTTTTTACAATCTGCCACGTGGCTATTGTGTTGCTATACCTATAAATACACTTTTAAGCCTCGACATTTGTTTGATCTCTCTGTATTTATCAATATATATAACTATAGTATCATTGAAATGAACTCTGTACCTACTGTAGTTTCACAAATAAGGTCAATGTAAGCTGGAGTTCGTATTAACGACTTGGAAAGCCTTTTTCAGAAAATTAGTAAAATTTTACAATTGAAATCCCAAACTAAAAATATGTTAAATAAATTAAGGTTAATTACTCATTATTTAATCAGTAGGTGCCCTTGAGGTGATTTTTTACAAAAAAAAGGCGCTTAAAAAATTTGGCATGTATTGGTTGTAAATAAAACTGTTAACTTACATTATGACCCGTAAGCTGGAGTTCATATTAATGACTTGTAACGCTCTTTTCAGAAGATTTGTAAAATTTTACAATCAAAATCACAAACTAAAAATGGAAAAAATATGTCAAATAAATATAGGTTTATTACTCAGTCCATAATCAGTTGACAGATAGCCTTGTGCTAAGGTTCTGTATCTTTAGAGAAATTCGACGACATATTTCAGACTAAAATATTTAGTTATATCCCATAAAAAAAATAAAATAATAATAATAATGATTAAAATAATAATCATAATTTTATGTTAATAATTGTGTCTATCTGATGGGACCTGCCAAGTAAGTATGTTCCTGTATATTTTCTTATCTAAACTAGAAATTAATATGTAATGATAGAAAGTAAGATCTGTACAGCGCCCTTGAGGTGATTTTTCACAAAAACGGCGCTATACAAATCGTCCAAATATTATTATTATTTATTTATTATAAGAATATTACTAAATATTTAATAAACCAAAGAATCTTTCGACATTTTTTCCTTCGATCATTTTACTTTGGCGGGGACCTTGATAACTGTATGAAGTATTTATCAGCATGTTCAAAATGAGATGTGTTAGGTTAGCATTTTATCATCTACTATACCGGCCGTCATCTAAAACTTATCTGATAAGTCTGAGTCTCTTTCTAAAATAGTCTTTAAATAATACTAACTTAAATAAAATATATATTTTCCGTCCAAAGACAACCATTTTTTGTTGAAAATTCATAAAAATTGACACGGGGCAAGCAACTGTTTGATAAAATTTCTTCTATCTTTGTAAAGTGATCCTTTTAAAACATAATTTTATCAAATACAATATAGATTGAGGAGAAACAAATCATCGTATTAATAAATTCCGCGCTATATGTTTTGAAATAAACGTCAGATTTTTACGAAATTTTGACACGTATTCTTTTAAAGGTTGGTACTTCCTAAAACTTACATGGATTTGTCAATAGTGGTGCCAATTATATGTCATTCTACGAACGTATTCATTGATGTGTTATGCAAGGAGAAAGGATACTCTTCATTTTAATATTTATTCTCGACTTGGTAAGAAGTCAAAAGATCTTCCGTATTTAAAAAATATGTATATTTATCCAAGACACCATCTAGATATTCAATATGTTTTCGGGAAGAACTTTTAAAATGATCAAAAGATGGCAGCCTACAATCGGAAGAGATTCAAATATTAATAAATTTCAATAGAAATATGAGATCGTTTAAAATGTCGCTTTCTAATAAGGTCTCAATGGCTTAGTCCGCAGAGTATTACTCCCGGATTGAGTAGAGGTTCCAAGATATAGTCTCGGTCATGACCATTGTTCTTTTTAGTTTTTGGCTTTTTTCTGTTTCATATTCGTGTTGGAGTTTATTAATATTATTTAAATATTTAATAATAAATAGGCATTAATGCTTTAAAGTTTAACCAATTTTAAAATACTTTATCCTTACTCATATAATTAAGGTAGGATAATGGAGTGTTATATAATATACATTATAGAAAATTGGGTACGTTTGTGGACATTAAGAAAGAGGGGTATAAATTTGTGACGTAAATCGGAATCGGAAAAATACATCAAATCATTTTCCTTCGCAAATAACGTGAAAAGCAGAGCATTCGCCTAATTTAAATAACAAATAACGACTCGCTTACGCAGGAAGCTCAATTTAAATTCCATTTTAAAATGTCTACCGGAAAATCAACGTGGAGCCTTAATTGAAAAGCTTGTTAAAATTGGTAGTAGATGCCGCACAAAGATTGGTTGATTTTTAAACCCCTCGCTTTTAAAAACGTGCACGTAGAAATAATTGGATAAAATGCTTTAATTTCCTGTGACGTCACAAATGGGGCAAAGTCCCCGTGCGCGGAGCTTCAAAGCTCAGTATGGACGTGTTTCCATCAAATTGTGTATCTAGGGGTGCCTGTTATTTTTTCTATTCAATCAGGGTTGCAATCCGTAAGGAACAAAATACTTTTGTTGATTTTTTTGTTCAAAGTGCTTAACGAAATGAATATGGACTAAAACTTACAAATAAAATGCTTAGAACTTATTGTACATATACCAACCCTACTACTCTTGAGGAGTCTTTGCCGGTATCCTGATGTTCTCGTCCTTCATTAGTTCCTAATAGTTAAAACTATTTATATATATATAAATATATTATGAAAATGAAATAATTACTTTGTATAAGACCACAGATTTTATTTTAATTTGTAACCGGTGTCGCTTAGCGTAAGCATCATCAGGGTAAAAAAATAAACTAAACAAATACAAAGTGTGCGGTTATATATATATATATATATATATATATACGAGTATATACAGGGAGAGAATATAATATAAAATAAAATAGTAGACCAGTAAGAAAACAATAGAATAATATTACAATTATAACATAGGAACAGAGAGAAAGAGAGAGATAATATGAAATAAAATAGGCAAAACGTACACTGAGAAGGTGATTGAGTAATATTTTATAGGTTATATATATACATACAGGAGGAGAACACAATATAAAATAAAATAAGAGAAATGTTTCAAGACATCAAACATGACATGTTTACAAACGGGACCGTACAAAATATGATGTTTACCTTCACACCATACAGCCACCTAAGCTTAATACGAGTGAGTCCTTTTGCTCTTCGGTGGTATGATTTTTTTCCATTCTCGAAAAGTGTGATAACAATAATTGATAGATTTTTATGGCCCCCTTTACGTGAAAGCAAATCACCTCAATGGCCTTTTGGGATGCTCGGCGGAGCCGTCTCAGTTCCATCAATCTTGTTATTAAAGGAAAAAAGTTGTAATTGTTATAAATCTAGATTTATTTTTCAGACAGTCTTTCATTGTTGAACCATAAACTAAAAAGGAATCTGAACGTAACTCGAAACCTGCAAAACCAAACAGCATATTACTTTTATTGATCGTGACAATCTTAAGTTATACCACATTTATAATTTCCGTTTAGTAGCCGAGCGGTTAAAAGCGCCGGATTCCCATCCAGGCATCGTGTTGCGTGTTAAATCTTTTTTTATGGGAGTACAAGAGTCTCAACAGCCCTCGACTGCTGGGAGCTAGTGGAACTATTGCATCTCACACTTTGGTTAGGAGTCTGGAGAGCGTAGAAAAAGGAAAGAAATGGGGTGGGGAAATAGGCTTCAATTGGGTTTTTTCGTTTTAATACATTGTATGGATTGATTTAAATATTAAAAAAAAACTATTAATTCGTGGTGGAACTCCATTTAATGATTTTAATAAATCAAAATTTTTAACTATATTCCACTATTTTTTTTTTAAATTTAAGTCCTGACGGGCATCTTCAAACTGCGAAGATGCCCGTCAAAAGATGAAACTGGTCAGGTCTTAAATAAAATAAAAGTGGAATAAAGTTAAAAATTGGTATTAATGATTTTAATAATACCATTTTTTTACTATATTTTACTATTTTTTTTATAAGACCTGACTGGTTTCACCTTATGACGGGTATCTTCAGACTGTGGAGATGCCCATCATAAGACTCACCTTAAATAAGCTCACCAGTTTTAACTGGTCAGATCTTAAATAAAAAAATAGTGGAATAAAGTTAAAATTTGGTATTATTTAAATCATTAATTAAAAAAAAGAAAAACATGAAACAGATGCAATTATGGGATAAATCTAAATGTATTTTTATTTAACTTTTAGAGGGTTAGGTATGTTTCTATCTTCTCCATTTAAAATACTGGTACAACGTATTTTTACAAAACTTTATTTCAAAATGTGAAACCACTCCTAAAACGCAACCCTCGAAATCCGAATATAACGAGAGATTATTCGATATTATTTGTTTGATGAAATGAAAGGGCCGCCAAGAGATATACTGCTTTGATTCCTCGACAAAGGGAACTACGCTTTCAGTAGTTTTTTTTACAATTTAAATCCATTTGTGTTTTTTTTTAATTACCGTGGTGAGCTATGCGATAACAGGACTGGCAGAGTTTTGACGATTATAAATACACATTGTCATATTCTTAAATAAAAACATGCTGAAAATTGTCAGAGCAGTAAAAATTTTCATAATTTTTCCATTTATCCTATGGATCTGAAATCTCAAACAGACGTTTTTTTACGGATTCCTATGAAACAAAAATTTGGTAATGAATTTACATCAGCCAATTTTTTTCTAGATGCTTTGATAAAATACAGGGAGCAAAATAAACCTTTGCCTAAAGTAAGATCCAATTCAGTAATATGTTTTTGCAAGCCTAGAAAAAAGCCCGTAAAAAGATTTGAATTCCTACTCTTGAGCAGTTATATCGTTGCTGGAAAAGTAAAAGTTCTTAAGCGACACTTTGGTAAAAATGAGTTGAATATGTAATTTTAATCAGTTTTTTTCCGCATATAAAGCTCTGACTCTTATTTGATTCTGAAGACTTTTGTGGCCTTCAGCCATCTAAACTATATTTACCATTTGGGAAAAAGATTGACTCAAGCGACAAAAGTTAGGACTTTTTTAGCTTTTAGTCGCTTTTTTTTAAATCCGACCAGGTGCTGAAGACTTATGAATTTTATTGAAAAACAAAAAACAAGTGCTCCGGTGTAAACTTCTCAAAATGGCGCTTCAGGCCTTTTGCCTTTCCGGGGATGACATTATTTTTTTATTGTATGGTCTCTGAGTTCCAAAATTAATTACAATACCTAATTACAAAACATTTTACTTAATTCGAGAGGCGGTAGAGGAGAAAGGTGCGATCTGTTTTTAATGACGCTGAACTCTGGCACTAGGATATTTTATGGCTTTTTCTGTCTTAATATTACATTGTAAACCCTGTAATCTTGTCTCCTGCTATTTCACTTTGCCTTCACACCATTCAACCATCTTTATCCTGCAGATAAATCAAATATTAGTCTCTTTGTCTCCCCACCTATGTCCTGACACAGGGGTCGGCTCTTTGCATAGACGTTTGCGGCTCTTCGGACGTAAATTCCAATTTCACCTCATCTGAAGCAACCTTATAACTTATGAGTTTTAAAGCTGCTTAACTTAACTTAACTTAACAGCTTTTCACACAGATGCTGGTTCATTCCAGATCAAGTTAATAGATTTAAAAAGCAAGGAACTGTGGAGCAACAAATTCACAGATCTTACCAGCCCCTTGGAAGAACTCGAAAGAGAGAAATCTAATTTAATTTATCAACACAAGAGGACAGCTATAAAACAACTGCCTAAAATAGAAACAATAATATTTCATACTTGACTAATATTTCATGCCTGACATATATGACGCGTTAAAAATATTGCTTTTGGTATTCTCACAAGTTTTGGCTCTACATGTAAATGCGAACAAACATTCTCAACTATGAACCAAATAAAAAATAAACTTTGAAGCAGAATAACGAATGAAAATTAACAATTATGTATTTAACTAAAAATAAGTAGCTATTTGCCAGATATAGTAAAGTTATCAAAAGTGATGCATGGACACCGTTCTAATCAATTTTTTAAATAAAACATCTCGAACTTATTTTACCCTAAACATCCATATCATATACAAATGTATATTACATATACGAGTATGTATGCACCTTTGTTATCCTGTTTCCATGACAATTTGGCTCATCTCACTTGACAAACTGTCGACTTCTGTCCTGACATAAACAAAATAAATACAAACCTTCACTGGTTGCGAAGAAACTGACAATATTTAAATTTCTCCTCTTTTCTTGATCATTATTAACGAAATGTTGCTTGCGAATTGATGAAAGATCTAGCAAGGGGTTGAACTTGCATCGACTGGGTGAGAAGTGAGAACCCGATGCTTTGAACCATTTGGCTGCTAACAGGTCTATGTATAGAAAGGTTAAAACATACATTTTCTGTTTGGACTGTGTAATTCTTGTTTGCTTGGTAAAAAACCTCACACACTCAGATGGTTTCACATCTGTCACAAATAAACATCGTTAAGACTTTGATACAATTCCATTGCAAATGAGCCCGTTCTCACATGCAGCATTTAACCATCTTTGTACGAACAAAGCTAAATTGTCAGGAATTTAAATTACTTTCAGGGGCAATTTCTCACGGCGGTACTGACATGCGCAATGTGCGCACGTCATCCCTTAACGGAGAAGCCTCCTGATGCCGCGAAACCTACTTATTCCACTTGCTCTGAGCTTGGTCGGTTCTTTCTTATAACTTCTTCCTACTCACTGTGGACCTGGCAGGATTTGAAACGATTATAATCAAAAAGAGTCTCCTCCAAAAAATTACTTTTGGAGATTTTGAAAAAGAAGTGCAATTTCTCATTTAAACTTATATCATGATTATTAGGTTACTATTTAACAGCTATCACAATACTGTCGTGAGCCTAGATAGGTACTTAAGAATTTCTGTTACTTCTAAAATGTGAGCTGTCATAGTGATTTTGTACCAACCAATAGAATAGGTACTTCAATTTAAGAAGAGTGGCATGAAAAGGCTTTAGGTTTATTTACAACAACGTCTACCGCATGATATCTAGTCCACTGCAGGGCTTCCGGTATGTTCACCGAGAGGCGAGTTCCCGGATTTGCAGCCCTTATGAGAACCAGGGTGGCAGAAATGATGGAAAGGTTCAACAACTCTGGAAATTACCTCATGATGGAATCCCGTCAGATCTCGAATTCTAGCATAAAAGATCGTTGGAGTAAGATATTGGCCCCATCAATCTTAATGCTGCCAGGATTGACTCTCTCTTGATGGTCTTCTGTAGACATGAGACCTAATATCCTCCATTATCAATTTTTACATTAATTATTTTTATTTTTTTCTTCAAAAATATGTGTTTTTTCTTTATTATTGTGTATATATATTATGTATTACAACTTTTTATTTTATTTTTTTATTATATTTGTATTATTATCAATTATGGAATATATTGAATTGCACTACTCTTGCATACTTTCTGGAATAAAAACAAAAAAAATAGGTACTTAAAATAAACGTAACACGTTTTTTGTGGGATTCGTTAAAATAACCTAAATATTAACTAAAGTTGAAGTTAATATTTTGATGAAGAAAGATGTATCAGTATAAGTTAAAATCCTGATTTTTTGGATTTGGGAGATTTCGATCTTGATAGTTTCATTTCTTCTTACCTCTTCCTACTTGATGTTAGCCTGGTGGGTTCTTATTTCTGCTTGCGCCGCTGGAGAAGCCTTATTCCGAATGCTTCGGAGGAGATGGGTGGGGAAGGGTGAGGGGTGATCTGAAAGGAGAGACGCTTTTGGTGGTAGCTAGTTAGGATTCCGTATCCTTATAAGTGAAAACTTCAAGCGCACTGCGATATCGCGGGTAATCTCGAAGACGGGTGGGTTGTAGCCAGAACGGTGAAGACTCCATATGCATTGAAGTTTTTGCTTAAAATGTTAGTACATGTTGTTTTCCTTCAATTTTTTTCTTTATTGATTGAGGTATAAAAACATCGGTCTTCATTTACGTTATATAAATTCTTTTGCATGACGTGGAAACCTGGAAATAAAATTTAAGCATCGGTAATAAAGATAGGAGCATTTGAAATATCGTCGTCGGAAGGGCAAAAGGGCTGAAGCGCCATTTTTGAAGATTCACACGAGAGCACTTTAAAGTTTTTTTTTTACATTGAAATTCATTGGTCTTTAGTAACTGTTTGGATTTTGAAAAAAAAAAGTTAACTCAGATAATTTAGTGCTTTTACTGAATTACTTAAAGCAACAAAAATCTTAAAAAGTCCCGAATTTGTGTCGCTTGAGTCAAGCCTTCTCCCAAACGGTAGATATATTTTAGATGACTGAAGGGCCACAAAAGTCTTCAGAATCAAAGGAGTTAGAGCATTTAATGCAGATTTTTTAAAAATCAAAACTGCACGTTCAACTCATTTTTTACCAAAGTGTCGCTTAAGCCATTTTGTCTTTCCAGCAACGATAAGAATATATTACAGGCACGTCAAAATACCTTGAATAAATAGAATTACTAATTTATAAGTTCTTCAATGAATTGCGATATTTGATTAGTTAAGGGGGTAGAATCAAACTGGTGATACAATTTTTTTTATAACACATTATTCTATTCTTAGGATTGAAATTGAAGTCTTTCTAAGTACATTCTGAATTATCCAGATGAATCAGCGGGATCAGAGTTTGCGCTCTTATCCCTCTCAGTCGCAGCCTCCGCGCTGGACCAGGTATTCTAATGGGCACATTAACATATAATGGGCACTGATTGGGCGAGAGTATACTTCTGCATACCCGGGGAGAGATGGGTAAGCAACATTTTATACAAGATAACAGGCATATTTCTTCGGTAACATTTAATAAATATACTACATTGGTATTGAACGGAATAAAAGTTTTGAAATCCATACAATATATTTTTTTCATAATATTCCTGAATTGAAATTTTTCTTTAGAAAATTGAGCAGAAACAAATGGGAATATTTGATAAGTTAAAGGTTTCCGAGATCATTTATCGGTGATATGTGGTAGGTACAAATGGTACCTTAAATACATACTAGCTCTTATAAAAGTATCATTGCAAAATTTTCAATCCACTAATATCATATGAAAAAAAGGCAGTGCCTGGTCATGAAGAAATTACTTTAAAAGCGTCAAGAAAGTTTGCAAGCATTGAAAATGAATGGAAATGAGATCTTTGAGACGGATGTGCGGTAAAACCATGTATGACCGTATTACAAATGTGGATATCCGGAAAGAATGCAAGGCTGATATGAGCGTAATGGATAGGATCAAGAAAGGGACGCTTAGATGGCATGTAGAGCGAATGAACGAAGAAAGGAGTGTGAAAAGAATATATGATGCGAAAGTGAATGGAAGAAGAAGTCGAGGACGCCTGAGAAAGACATGGCACGATCAAGTAAATCAAATACTTGAATCGGGTCATGTGAAGAGTCAGAATAACAGAAGAGTATGTATGAGACGATGTATGAATGTAAATGAAGCAATAAATGTGTGCCAAGACAGAGTTGTATGGCGGTCCGTCCTCTCTGCCTACCCCTGCGGGGAAACGGCGTGATGGTTAGTTAGTTTTTTAGAAAATGAATGAATAGTGTATGTGCCTGCGTTGAATATTGAATGTATATTTTTTTATTAAGTAATTAATGGTGTAATACAACACAAGATTTAAAAATACCCAATATTTAGATTCTAATCGCTGAGCTTTGGGTTGCACATTTATAAAAAAATTGAAATCAACATCAAAAGGGCTTAAGTGACACTTTGTATGTATATTATTATTTTTATTTTTGACGGCCTCCATGGTCGAGTGGTAAGACGCTCGACTACGAATTCAAAGGTCGCAGGTTCAAGCCCGGCGTGCGCCAATAACCATTATTTAATTAATATGTGTCATAACACATTTGATTCATATAAAAATAGTAAGAAGTATATTTGCGGCACGTTCCAGAGTGGTAGATACTCATATTATCGCCCTGGTGAAAGACCACCATTCAGAATCGAAACGTTGCTTGAAATGGCTTTAGCCGTGTTTGGTGACCAGATCTGAATTGCCAGGTACTTCTTAACCTTCCTCTTCCCTATCTCCTTCTAGTCCCCACTAACTTCAGCCTTACAACATACCCTATTTGGAGATGCCATAGTCTCACTAGCTCTAGACGGTTGGGAGCAGTTGAGACTCTTGTGCGGTATTCATATAAAAAATAAATATATTTTATTCAAATATGCAGTTTTGATCAGTTTTCTTCTGCATCGAAAACTCTGACTCTCGTTTGATTCTGAACAATTTTGAGGTCCTTCAGCCATCTAAAATATATTTACCATTTGGGAAAAGGCTTGACTAGAGAGACACAAGTTTGTGACTTTTTTTAGCTTTTTGTCGCTTCAAGAAACTCAGTGAGAGCATTGAGCTACCTGAGTCAACATTTTTTTTCAAAATCAAACTGGGTACTGAACACCTATGAATTTTATTGTAAAACAAAAAAAAAACTTAAAAGTGCTCTGTTGTAAACCTACCAAAATGGCACTTCAGCCATTTTGCCATTCCAGCGATGATATATATGTGATAAAACAGACAAACGCAAGATAAGTCCACCTTCGTGACACTGACAACGAGAATTTAAATAGTAGTAAGTTAGGTTAGGCTGTACTTTTTCAGGCTAGGCGAATATTCATTTATTTATTGGAGGAGGATTCCTTAGTGCCTATTACAGTAAGCCTAAGTAATTTTTGCAGCAGGTAACAATATTGAACACAGAATAGATACAAAACTAAATGACATTTGAATTAAATATTTAAATAATATCAATAGTCAACGACACAAATAGAGACAGAAAAGCCAGAAAATAAAAAGACAATTGTCACAACCGAGACTCGAACTCGGATCCTCTACTCTATCCGGAAAAAACGCTTCAACCACTTCAGCCATTGATACCTTATTAGAAACCGACATTTTTAATCGATCTCGTGATGACGGCCTCCATGGTCGAGTGGTAAGACGCTCGACTACGAATCCAAAGGTCGCGGGTTCAAACCCAGCGTGCGCCAATAACTTTTATTTAATAAATATGTGTCATAACACATTTAATTCATACAAAAATTATAAAAAGTATATTTGCGGCACGTTCCAGAGTGGTAGATACTCTAAGTACCGCCCTGGTGAAAGACCACCATTCGGAATCGAAACGTTGCTTGAAATGGCTTTAGCCGTGTTTGGTGACCAGATCTGAAGAGCCAGGTGCTTTTCAACCTTCATATTCCCTATCTCCTTACCGTCTCCACTACCTTCAGCCTCACAACACATCCTATTTGAGGATGCCATAGTCTCACTGGCTCTAGACGGTTGGGAGCAGTTAAGACTCTTGTGTGGTATTCATATAAAAAAATTAAAGAAAAACTTTCACTGAAGATTATTGATATTATTTTTATTTTTCTTCCTTCGATTTGGCTGAATTGTTTGAAAAGTGTTATTCCCGGATAGAGTAGAGGATTTGAGTTCGAGTCTCGGTTGTGACCATTCTCTTTTTATTTTATGTTTTCTTTCTGTTTCATATTTGTGTTGTAGATTATTGATATTATTTAAATGTAAAAAAAAAACATTAATGCTTTCAAGTTAATTCCAATTTTGATATTTTTATTAAAATTCAAAGATTTTGTATCGCTGGCACGTCTCTCCTTACCCCTTGCGTGTAATGGCACAGCTAGTTGGGGGGTATTGAGACATCAGAATTAAATTAAGCCAGTCACATGCCCAGGGTCCAGTGTGTGCAGTGCGCAGTGTGCTGGGTGCTAGGTGCTATTACTGTGTGCTGTGGTTGGTGCTGTGTGCGAACTTCCAGGGACCCACTGCAAGCACGCACAGGGTTAAGCAATATTTAAAGAAATGAAAAAATAACTTTGTATAAGACAAAGAATATTATTTTAATTTTATGATCAGGTTTCGTTTAGCCTAAGCATCATCGGGGTAATATAACATCACATTTCCTCAAAAAAATGATAATGGCATTGGATAAAAAAAATTAAGAAGCACTAGAAATAAAGAAAGCCATTAAAATTAATAGTCATATTCTCAATAATCAAGTAAATTTGTCCAATAGTCCAATTTTAGGTATATTTCCCGTAAACTCATAAAATTTATCATTATTCTTTAATCGACTTCTCAGTTGACGTTTTATCTTTTTTAATTAGTATTATCTGTCTCTTTCTTTGGTTAAAATTTAAATGTTATTCTATTGTTTTGTTATTTTATTTTATAATTTGTTGTCCCTCTGTATGCACATATAACCGCACACGCATTTTTTGTTTAATTTAGTTTTGTACCCTGATGATGCTTATACTAAACTAATTCGTGGTTTTATACAAACTTATTTTCATATTTCTTTAATTTGGCCACAAAGTGATTGCTTTCTGCGAATACATATTAATCATTATTGTTTAAAAACAGGTTTTAAAAAATATACATATTTCAGATTTTTTTGGTTTAGGGGTGTGACTTGACAATTTACAGCAAGTACTTCGTGGTCACAATAAGTTAAATTGTAAGCATCCAACAAGGCAAAAAAAAACTGTTTAATAAACATTCAAATACTATTAGTTATTAACGAGTTTATTCAATAACTCGGTTGTTGAGCCTGATTTGTCCAAGATTTCGCCATTTTGTACTTGAAAAAATAGGAATCAACAAATGTTGCGTTTTGTTTTACCTGTTGACAGGTAAACGAATATTTTAAATGCCCATAGTACTCTAGCCATTAGCATTGTAAAATAAGTTGCGTTAAAACGAAGATTTCAGTCAAAAAGATCTGTACGGATTTAGTTATTCTAGAGCAGTTCGTTTGTGAATTTTTTTGGCTTCAGAAAACAGATTTTCTACTTTAAAGCCATATTATATGTAAAATGGATGTTGATTTTTTACCCAGTCCATCGCAACTACAAAAAATAACAATAAATCAAAACACGAATGGTATAATCACCTGGTCAAGATATAAAATTCGTATGTGCATTTATGGATTTCCACAAGGATCAAACATGAGACCTTTGTTAAAAAAAGATTTTTTCAAATAATTTTGAAAGTGTTGCCAGTTGCAAAATAAAAGACATAATATGACAGTGATATGCGTTTTTCAATTACGTTTGAAAAAAGGGATTTTATTAAAGCTTTTTGTTATTTTTTGCAGAAAAATGTAGAGTGGGTTTTATGTGTTTTACATCCCTCGACCACTCGGTCCCAATAAAATATCCCCGTCTCCAACGAGGCCCCATTAAAAGGCCTGAACCGGGTAAAATTCTGAGGTCGTCTCACGAGCCGACGGCCATAAACACTTCACTTGGAGCGTTGCTCAGCAGCGCTGCGGCGAGTATTGAAATTCAAACATTAATTTGTAAACTCGTTTTGCAAAATCCGCACTCAGAGGGTTGCTCCTGTGCGTGGGGCGGTGGATGGGTGGAAAAAAAATAGGTTCAACTTGTAAGGTTTAGTTTAATTCAATAGAAATGGCCTGATGATGGTCAATCTCTGATAGGCGAAGACACATGAAAAAGACGAAGACGAAGAATCCCAAAGAAGAAAAATAGAAATAGGTTAGAAGATACTGCTGCAAAATAAGAAACTTCAAAATATGTATGATTATATTGATCACAAGAAGTAATGAGCACCTGTGGAGAGAAATAATCCAAAATACGGTTTAAAAAGTTCATTAATGCCTTAAATAATACACATGTCGATGTTCCATTTAATACATGCTTATCAAACTTGAGTTCTTTTTCCTTAAAAAAATACTAACTAACCATCACGCCGTTTTCCAAAGGGGTAGGAAGAGAGGATATACCACCATTTAACTCTGTCTTGGCACACACACCTTGCTTCCTTCACATTCATTCATTGTCTCATACATACTCTTCTGTTATTCTGACTCTTCACGTGGCCCGACTCAAGTATTTGATTCACTTTTGACGGCCTCCATGGTTGAATGGTAAGACGCTCGACTACGAATTCAAAGGCCGCGGGTTCAAACCCGGCGTGCTCCAATAACTTTTATTTAATTAATGTGTGTCATAACACATTTAATTCGTATAAAAAATAATAAAAAGCATAATTGCGGCACGTTCTAGAGTGGTAGAATCTCTAAGTATCGCCCTGGTGAAAAACCACCATTCAGAATCGAAACGTTGCTTGAAATGGCGTTAGCCGTATTTGGTGACCAGATCTGAATAACCAGGTACTTCCCAACACCTTTTCCCAATCTCCTTCTCCTCCCCACTACCTTCAGCCTCACAACATACCCTATTTTGGGATGCCATAGTCTCACTGGCTCTAGACGGTTGGGAGCAGTTGAGACTCTTGTACGGTATTCATATAAAAATAAAAACTTGATCGTGCCATGTCTTCCTCGGGCGTCCCCGATTTCTTCTTCCATTCACATTTGCATCATATATTCTTTTACGTTTATCCAAATGTTTACTCAGTCGTCGCTCAGCTTGATTGGAAAAACGCAGTCAAGAGTGTGTAGATGGCGTTAGTTGGAATGATATGTTTAATTATGGTGTTTTGCTGAAATTTGTATTTATTTAAACTCCATCAATAATAGAAATTTTATTTTGATGTAGTTACAAGATACGAAGAGAAATGCTAAACGTATAAGATTACCATTAAAATAACACTAAATCACGTAAAACTCACTTATATATCGCGCCAAAAACATTATAATGATATTCCAGTAGAAATCAATAAATTCAATAACGTTTATCGATTTATAGACATTAATTTATGCAAATCGTTAGTTTATTAAAAACACACAATCCTAATGTGATCTGAGAACAAAACTTTGAATATTGAAAGTGGAAAGAATGTAAGAACTCGAAAGAGGAGTGAACCTCCTTTAAGTATATACAGCCTTCAAGCTGGTTCCAGCATGCAAACAGAGATGTCTCTACAATCATTTACATAATGCAGGCCAATTGATTCCCCGCCGCAATCTATTTATTGCTACTTTTTTGCTTTAATGAGCGACATTGTTCCCATCCGCTGTGCCCCAGAGGTGGTTAATTACCAGTTCCCTGACAACAGAATGAAGGTGGAAGGAGGTAGGAGAAACAGGAACGCAGCATAAACAAGGAGGACGGTGACCAAGCAGGGACGGTTCATCCATAAAAGCAACGGTGCGATACAACACTAAATATAATTACCAATAACCAACCAAAAGTATTTTAATTTAGTACCACACAAGGTAACATTTAATGCATCAAGGAATTTTACAATATGCAAGCCTACTTCAAATGTTTTAGATGCAAAACTTGCCGCCTTGGCGCTGGTGTAGAAGTGGTGAGTATAAAATTTTGTCTGGGCTTGCTATTTTGTACAAAAATTAAAAAGAGATCGAATAATAATAATAATAATTGGCTGATTTCTATAGCGCCGTTATGGTGAAAAAAATATCACCACAAGGGCGCTTTACAACTTAACATAACCTACAACTTAATCACTAAGACTAATAACCATTAGTGGCGTATTAATTATAAATTGTAACTTAAGTACTTCCAGATTAAACTTTTGATTAGTGACTTATAATTTAGGGCGTATTTACCCACCTCTTAGTAAACTGTAGAGTAACAACTCGTCAAGTAACTTTAATCATAGGATTAACATGGCGGCCAACCAGTGACAGCGTTGAGTAGCTCTCTATCAGTCAATCATAGGATTGAGTGCTGAGTAGTTTAAACAGACATTTCCTTTACTGGTAGCGTTACTCAGCGGTGGTAAAACGGATAATATATGTTAATTAATCAATAGTTTATTCAGAGGTGGTTAATACCCTCTTAGACTAACAACTAAGACTTATGCCTAATATTTATAACTAGTGACTTACAACTAACATATTTACATTAGCAAATATATGTAGTGGTTGTTGCCCGTGCTATCAAAACCTAGGGTAGAAGAAAAAAACAAAAGTAAAAGTAAGTATAGCACTTGTACTAGTACAGATCAGTGAGACGAAAGATTTAAAAACAGAAATCGCCGGAATTTGAGCACTGTTCAAATTAATGGATGTACAGCTGAAAGTATTCGGCAAGTCTCGCAAAGGCGATTGGGGAAGTGATTGCAATTTGGTTTCTTTTGATGTGGTCCAACATCTGTGTCAACGGAAACAAGTAAGTACACCAAAGATCTGATAGCCGACATTTTTTGACACGCTTAGGGCCAATTGTGCAGACCAAATCGAAGATCAGAGCCCTTTTTAAGGTTTTTGAAAGGTTCCCGCTAACCGCCGATTTTTATGACAATCGTACTCGACGACTCAATTAACGGCTATCAAACAACCTAATTTTTTTTTCTAACCACTCTCAGATCGAATATTGACGATTAACAAAGACCGTTCAAACGTGATAAAAATTGTGACAATGCCAAATGTGACGGTCGGTCAAACAACTGAATTTTACAGTGACGGTGTCAAGAATTTTGTAAAAAACTTTAAGTTGAATTTTTTGTTGTTGTTTTTTTTACATTAACTCCACACAGGAGGCTTTGAGGAAAATAATTTCTGTCAGAGCCCATGTCATCTTTGAGGATGCTGTGTGGAGGGTCTTTATGAGGAAAGGAAGGAGTGAACCTGGGTCATGAAGGAAGGAGGAAACACAGAGACTGGCAAATCGTTCCACAGCTGATCTGTTGAACATACGAACGAGTCGCAAAAGCGAACCGTTCTCATGTATTGAATGTTAACCAAGTAAAAATGATGAGCGCACGTTTGGCGAGTTTCCCGATTATGCCACGATGTCAAAGTAATCAATGAGGCAAGTTTCTCGGAGCATCTTCCATTGAAATACCGGTAAAACAAGGACAGCAATCTGTTTGTTAAGATAGCAGAATCTATTAGACGGACCGCACGTTTTTGCACAGGTCAACGGTTTTTTTTGGTATTTAGGCGCTCCAGACCAGGAGTGGCTGCCAAATTCAACAGTGGGGCGCACTTGCGATTTGTACAAGAGAAGAGAATTAATTCAACCGTTCGTTTCTTGACATCAAAGACAGCTAAGTCGTTTTCAAGGAACACGGTGTCACAAATAATACACAAAACTCCATCCATGTTAAAAAAAGTATTTGACCTGGTATAACTAAGTACTCGACGTATATGCGCACCTCCAAGTGTCGTCAAATTCATTTCGTCTACAGATAGAGGCAGGTAAACTTAAATTTTATCGCACCTCCTGAAATTGAGATCACCGGTCGCCAATGTGAGGAGGTAGTAAGTAGCCGGGTTGGAGCTACCGTTCTGCGGTTGGTGTAGTTAATTTGGTACCGAAACGCCAGAGATAAAGCATGAAGACGCAGTATAAATTTTGGGCTGACGGGACCGAGTAGATAGCAATAGAACAATAAGAAATTTTAAACGAAGGCTCGTTAATACTTTCGGAGGTGGTTTTGGGTAACGAAATGCAATCAGTCGGATAAAGGTGGCACAGTATCGAGAAAAGTGGGAAATATTTTCCCATCTTTATATACTTTTCAGGTTTAATTGTTTTTTTTCCTTGGCTTTGACTTGAAGGTTCTTTCCAATGTATTTTTTGTCCTATTTTTGTCATTGCTTCATTATAATATTATGTGTGTGCTGTTCTTTCTCTGTTGCTCTTTTTTCCTATTTCGCGCTGTGGATTTTTTTGTAATTGGACAATAGTCCGTTTGTATATAAATAAATAATTTACGAGGCGAGAAAGTGAGTTTTCATTTCAGTATTTTGTAGCAGTTTCTATGTTAAATATACCTAAATCGGAAAATTGATTGTATGACGCATTTGAACTCTGGGTTCATGAAATTGTAACAGCAGCTTTGAATTTTCTAGGTTAGCGCAATATTTTTCTTCGTCAATTTATCGGAGATTGTCGTAAAAATAAGGTAAGGTGGTATTTTAAAAAAATAATAAGGAGATACTAAAGGTTGAAATGCAGAGGAAGCCAAGTAGTAACTTCTGAAGAAGAAAAAAGAAAAAACAAAAGTGATTAAAAATTGATTTCTCTACAAAATTTCGTATTTTTTGTTTTAAAAACCTTTTTGTTATTAGCTTTGAGAAATCTCTGCAATTTTTAAATCTATTGTATTACACCCTCATATACACAAGCATTGCTTTTTTATGAGGGTACATCTTTATAATGAAAATTTAGATTTAAAAAAAAATATATATATTATATAATACCTTACATAATAATGTATTATATGATCTCTGTTTTGTACAAATAAAAATAAATATGTATTATAGATATACTGTATTATTTATATCATATTTAAATGAAAATATATTTGACAACCTATATTGCAGAGCTGTAAGATCCTTGATTACGACTGTGAAATTTTCCGACGGTATTTGAAACACGGGTAGGTATGTCTTCTACCCACAGTCATCCGTTATATAAAATCATTTTGTTTAACGGAAGGAGAAATTATTCAAGAAATTATTACCCGAAGAAAACAAATATTCATATAAATAAGCACTATTTTAAGTGGGTAGTTGTAGGTACCTATTAGTTTTTAAAGAGATTATTAACAAGTCTATTAAGTTCTCGTACGTATTACCTACCCACCTGTCCCGATAAAACCATGCGTTTAATTACCTTCCCATTCATTTTTAATACATCGGATCTGGATACTTAAAAATCACCACATCCTATTCAATAATAAATTATTGTCGATTTTTTATAGCCGTTTTCGGCATTGGTACAAAATCGAAAAAAATAATCTTGCTGTTAGATTTCAATCTAAAATTATCAATGAAAATTTAACCGTATTTTCTAGCCAAATATTTTTTATTCTTTTATTAAAGTAAGATTTTAATTTTTTGTTTGATGTAATATTTCAGCTTATGTTGAAATATTACATCAAACAACTTTAACAGTCCTTAATAATGGTTTTTATATTTTTTCTATTTATTATTTAAAAAAATCTTCTTATTATGAAAACACAAGGGTGTTATCATTGTTTACTAACATTTATTAATTCAACTAATTTTACACAAATAATTAGTATTTTCTTTTCTGTATTGTAAAAACTAAGCACTATTTTATTATTTGAGCGAAATTCCCTCACCAACACAAGAACCGTGTTCTTTATGGTATGGAACAGTTTAAACGCTTATTTCGTAATACACTGTATGAAAAAATGTAACAATTATATTATATCGTATCTTATTGTTAAAAAAATTAACATTTTTTTTTAAGAAACACACACATTCCCGGGTTACGAATAACCTGTCATAAGAAGTGGAAGATGTTGCTTGTGCAATGATGGAGGACTTAGCCAGCAGAGTAATTGAACGCACGACACCCGGGTGGGAATCCGACGCGTTTGTCCACTCAGCTATCGACCGGTCAATATTAAATGATAAAATAATAAATAATAAAAAAGATATTCATTTCCGCGTTACAAATAACCTGAAAATATATTAGCTCTCCTACTTCTATCATTATATACTGAAAGTTGTTTGTGTAATGATGAAGGACTTGACTAGCAGGGGATTGAACCTGCGACGAATGGATGAGAACCAGACGCTTCGGAACACTTGGCTATTAACTGACTTTTTTCTCCACCTCGCACCATACAGTGTAGGTATTTGTGTAGCCGCAGGGGATATTTTTGCTTGACAATATGATTTCTTAAATATAATTTGCCCAACCTTCAAAGATTTCTAATTCTAGAGTAATGAAAAAAAATCTAAAATATGACAGAAAACAACTGCTATCGATGTACTCTAAAACTAAGTATATCGTTGCCCCGTGGCTTTAGACATTCGGTATTTGATATGATATTTTAATTTACACAGGTAAATCTCATGACGTCTATATCAATGATGACCTATCTACATTTTGTTTAATTAAGACCACAAGAAATAATCGAATTAGATATTTTAATTTAACAGTTTTTTATAGTTACATCTTCATAATCCACGTCCGCCGACACATTCAATAATCACTTTTATTTGGCGTGGGCCGATGAAAGAGATGTATAATACCATTAACTGTTTTGAGAAAATAACATGTCATAAAATCACCAAACGGCCGTTTAATTTAACCATTAAAACTAAATATCCCTTCGCCTTAAATAACGTATACGACTTCATTTGGAGATTGTTCTGTTTTACTGTCGCGTTCAGATGGTAGAAAAATAAATATTGTGAAGGTATAAAACGTTTTTAAAAATACCCTTTTCGTGGAAAGCAATAAATATAGTTTTTTTTTAGTTAAATTTATTTTATTTTAGGTACTTGTACATCAAAGATTATAAAGTTTCTAATTATTATTCATATTCTTTTTGACTTAATAATAATATTATAACTCATATAGTACGTAACTATTTTAAACGGTTTTTTCCGGGTATTTTAAATTTATTAATTGGCATGTTCCACTCATGTTTATTTCTTTTGGGCATCATGCCTGTTATATGTACTAAAATAAAATAAAATAAATAAATAATTTAAATGGTTTCTGGAAGCGCGTTATAACATTTCATCCCTTTATAAAGTTAGCTATTTTGTGTATAGGTTTTTTTTTACTGTAATTTATGAACTATGGAGCTTAGAAAAAATCATTTGACTGTGAATTATATATATCCACCAACATATTATTCAATTATTGTCTATTATGAAAGAAGGTTTGCATGAAGCAGTGTTGAACCTTGGGTGAAACCAGGTAGTAACAAATGGTGAAAATACGTTTCGCTTGTGTCTATGCTTTATCAGGGGAATATAATATTATCCAAATTTGACTAACTTATGAAAAGGGATTTTGAGAATGCGTTCGAGAGGCTAAACAGCTGTCAATTTGAAATTAAACATAATTAGAAAAGAGGGTTTGTGCCTGGAAAAAAAATCAAATCATACAAAGATAATTATGTGTTAAAAAAAAAACGCGATCGAGTTGTTTTTTTTTTAATAGTTAATACCCCACAAGAGTCCCAACTACTCTTAACCGTCTGGAGCCAGTGAGACCATGGCATCCCTAATTTTGGTATAGTGAGGCTAAAGCTAGTGAGGAGGGGAAGGAGACGGTGAAAAGGAAGGTTGGGAAGTACCTAGAAATTCAGATCTGCTCACCAAACACGGCTAAAGCCATTTCAAGCAACTTCTTGATTCTGAATGGTGGTCTTTCACCAGGACGATACTTAGAGTATCTACCGCTCTGGAAAAGAATTTTATTTATTTATTTATTAACTTTTTGTTTCTTACATTATTTTTTACATTACCTACCTCACTAGGTCATTTGAACCTGTTCTGAGGTAAGTGACAGTGAGTACAAGTAGAATAAAGATGATAATATTTGTTACACAATGATACAACAGATATTGATCGTGATAAATAGAATACACCCTGTGTAAATAAATAATAATAACAATAAATAATTATGCTATAATTTTAGTGAGTTTTATTGATATGTTTAATGAACCTTAGTGTATTGACTTCACTGATGTTACAAGTAACAAGAGTTATTTTGTTTAATGCATGCGAAGGAATTTCGAACATTTCACTGTACGTATTGTAATACTTAACAATCTGATTAATACAAATTCTCAGTGGAACCGACTCCAACCATTTTGATTCTAAGAGCCCATTATGATAATGGATCCGTTCAAACCTGAAAATGAAGATATTTTAATGCTTTCCGAATGACACCGACGCTTTCGGCCCCTTTGAAGACTCCACTTTTAAAATTATCACATTTAGTTTCAAGTGGCAATTAATTCCGAACGAAGGTCGGGCCATTTTCAGGTATTCGTGTGAATATTTCCCAAATAATGTCGTGATTCGCTTTAACTGTGAAGTTATAAAAAAACCTCTTTTACGGTTTTGAAAAATATTTTTGAAGATTAAAAAAAAAATGCAGTATTTTACTTTTCTATTTTCAAAGATTAGGACATCAACATAATGATACAAAGTTTTTTGTTAGGTGCTGTGTTAAATACAATTTAAAGTTGTATACTATATACTATTAAATCATGGTGTGTATCGCACTTCATGGGTTCAAAGCGCATGGCCTCTTTTGTTGTGTTATTGTGGGCTGCAGTCTACAGGCTGAATAATACCCCGTTGATGGCCAAACTTCAATAAGGGAGGTCATCATTAAAAAATTGTAGAATAAAAGTAAAGTAATTTGAATGTGACCTCAGTGATAAACTCACTCGAAAGTTGCCTTCGATATTTCAAAAGAAGAAATTCGTAAGAGACTTTGAAATTCAAACGAAATCACATACTCTTTGCGCCGATATTATGGTTGAATTTACATTTTTATTTATTTTATTGCGTTGAAGTTTGTTTGTGAAATTCATATTTTTTAAGTTAATAACCAATATAATCATGTACATGAAGCTTTTTCTAAATTTGTATGATTTTATTTATTATTAAAAATGAAACATGAACAAATTGAATTTAGCCCTGATTTAATATTTTTAAATATCGCCGAAAAGCATGTTTTATTGTATTCCGTGAACTTCAAACATTGAAATGTTTGCAGGTCACACACTAAAAAATTTAATTTTCAATAATATGCAATAAAAGCAAATCTGATTTTTTAAACTTGTTTTTTAATAAAAAAAACAGCTTAAATAATATCCAGTTAAAGGTTAAGATGGTATAATCTCACTTACAGTATTTAATTAAAGCATCTATAGTTTTTATAGGCGATCGAATAATAAAATCAAAAACACATGATTTTGAATTGCTTTTCAATGCATCGCCTTATTTAGATTTCAATAGTGAGGTTAGTCCAACTTTTTATAATTTTAACCTTTCACATTCCGCTATTCCTTTTGATTCACAAAGAGGACAAATATTGGTAACTAAATGCATTTACACATTCAATGAACTATGTGCAGCAAAGTATAGGTTGCTCGTGAAAAATAAATCATCCAAGGAAGATTGCGATATTATTTAAATAGCTTTTACGACTATTTGAGTACGATTTTAATGGTCTTTTATAATATTCCTGATCCGACGGGAGTTGATCCTTAGTCCTTTTTTGTGTATTTGACAGAAATAAATTAGGTATCTGCAGATTAAATAAAATTAAAATAGGGCATACTTACATATATTTGTACACACCTTTATTCGAATTTGGATTTAGACACAAATAAATAAAATAAGGTATTTCAGTACATTGAAGAATAAAAATCCCTCTGCTAGTACGTATGTACTAGCGTTGTGACCGCTCCGTAAGAACTATTTCAAAGAACTAGTTCTTTTGGCGACAGTACCTACTTCCTTCATTGTTTATTGAACAAATACTAAAATTGAAGTTAGATTACAAAGAACTGCTTTATTGTGAGGCAGTTCACTTGGGAAGTTGAACTTCAAAGCTAGTACGTGTTTTTTCGGTGAGAAACCAGTTCCAGTTATTTTCGTTTTTAAATCTCTATCGAAAAGTACTTTTGTTTTTGCGAGGAACTATTGCCGATTCACTAGTACTTTTCGAAAAAATCCCAAGGAACCGGTTCCAAAAATAACCAAATATCCGGTTCCTTGCCGAATCAAATTTAAATCTCTTTTTTGCGAGGTCGACTTCAATTGAAGTGTCCACTGCGAAGGGTTCATTTTAAAGAACTAGCAGTTCGTGAAGCATTCACAAAACATAAAAGTTTTTCCCAACGCTAGTACGTACATATGTGTACAAGTGTGTACTTTTCAAAATTGTAACCAATGTATGTGTTCAAAAAATTATCAAGTCAAAAAATAATCTATTCAATGCAATGTACTTATAATGTATTTTTGCTATGATTATTCTATTTTTGAAAAGGGGTGGATTAAAGCAACTAATATTCTATCGCTTTAACCTTCGAACCCGCCGTATTTCGACAACTACAAAGTAGGCACATTACAGAGTGATACATACTATATAAATGTATCGCCCTGGTGAAAGATTTAAAGACTGACAAAAAGACAAAATCGAAACATTGCTTGGAATGGCAATAGCCGTGTTTAGTTACCTGATTTGAATAGCCGAAAACCTACTTACCTACCATCAAATTTCATGTTTTTAAGTACTGACACGTTAACTAACTTCAATTTATTTTACTTTAACAATTTTTTTAGTATGAATAATACCATCTGGATTTTTAGACCCTTAGCTTCTATTATTTATTTTTTTAAATCTATCAATGTACGCATACACTGTTAAATCTTATACCCATATCTCTACCCTGTTTTCTCACGATGTATGATAACGATTATGATTTGTAGTTTTATTTTGAATAAGTATTATATATTATTAAACTATTCTCATATGCTGACGATACTGCAATCACAGTACATGGTAAATCCTGGAACGAAGTCACTGAAAATGCTAATAAATGCACCTTCATTGTCAAAGAATGGCTCAACCAAAACCTTTTAACTCTGAACTGTGAAAAAACTATTTATATTCCATTCTATAATACCAAAAAGGCTGCACCTCTAACTAACCTAAATATAAGGTTCCATAACAATAACTGCAACCCTATTTTATGCTCTAATTGTGTAGAAATGAAATCGGGAAATACAGTCAAATATTTAGGAATTACAATAGATAGTCAACTCAAATGGACGAATCATGTAGAAAAGCTTGTAAATAAACTAAGATATTTAACTTACATTTTTAAACGATTAAATAACATAGTTGACATAAAAATAATGAAATTGGTGTACCATGCATTGGTTCAGTCATCAGTATCTTATGGAATAATCGGTTGGGGGGGTATTTATAATACTCATATTAAGCCATTAGAAATATCTCAAAATTAATAATAAAAATAATGTTGCATAAAAACATTACATACCCCTCCATACAATTATTCCAAGAAGCTGATCTCTTAGATATAAGAAAAAATTATTGTATACAGTGCCTAAAGTACATATTTTCGCGAAGTAAACTATTTGCAAAAAATGAAAATCGTTACAGCAACAGAATAAATAATGTACTGGAGGTACCTCTCTGCAAAACTAGACTTGCGCAGAGACATGCATACTTCATTGCCCCAAAAATGTATAATTCACTTTCATTACATTTTAAGTGTTCAAATTCAACTTCCTTAAATACATACAAAAATGTAATAAAAAAACTGGATAAAAGCAAAAGATACCAGCCTCTTCATACTATAAGTGCTAAATTCTAAAAAATTAACTAACTTATCTGTTGTGATTTTGTATTTGAAAAAAAAAAAAATAAAAGTTGGTTAAAAACAAAAATACCAACCTCTTAATACCATAACTGCTATATTTTTTTTTAAATTCTTAACTAACTTATCTGCTGTGATTTAAAAAAAAAAAAAAAAAAAATTAAAATGTTTTGCTTAATTTGAAATGTAACTCTTTATTAATTGTAATTATATACTGTTTATCTATTTATATTATTGCTATAGAGAACCTACTATTGATTTATATTAGTATACCCACGCACTGGCTTTTGCCTATGTGGGATTTTTTGTTATATCTACATTGTTCTTCCTTATTTTCTTTTCTTTATTGTTTATAATATGTTTCTTTCTTTTTAATTAATGTTTTTTACTTTTGTAATCTTTTTTCTTTTCTAATTTTAAAAAAAATGTATGTGACAAAAATCAAATAAAAAAAAAAAAAAAAAAATTCTCATTGTTATACTGGTTAGTCTTATTAGCTTAATTAATTTAGTATGAAGCGCACTTGGGGTGAAATATCATAAAACTGCTATATATAAGTTCACTGTTATTACTATTATTATATAATTCCCCTAGACAGTCCATTCAGCTTCACAGCATACCCCAATTGGGGATGTCATAGTTCCATTGGTTTCAAATAGTTGAGAGCAGTTGAGACTCTAGCCCAGTATTCACATTAAAAATAGTAAAACAAAACACAATTCATTTAGGAAATAAATTACGCTATTCCAAGTTTTACCCGTTGGAAACATCCTTTTAAATTATTGCGAGCAAGGTGCTTATTTTATGAGTTCATGATTCTGAGTTCAAATCCGGGTATTGCATAGGAGTTTTTTTTACGTAGGAACCCATTTTATCTATAAGCGATTTTTTTCGATCGATACTGCTGTAACAGCCGAAAGCATTTTTTAAATATGCATATCGTCACTAGAAAGGCAAAAGGGCTTAAGCGACACCTTGGTCGAAAATGAGTTAAATATGCAGTTTTGATCAGTATTTTATTTTGCATGGAATGCTCTGACTCTCGTTTAATTCGGATTATTTTGTGGCCCTTTAGCCATCTAAAATATATTTACCATTTAAGAGAAGGCTTTACTCAAGCGACACAAGTTTGGATCTTTTAGCTTTTTGTCGCTTCAGGTAACTTAGTGAGAGCATTGTGTTACCTCCAACCAGGTATTGAAGACCTATGAATTTTACTGTAAAAAAAAACTTATAGTGCTCTGGTGTAAATTTTCCGAAATGGCGCTTAAGCCCTTTTGCCTTTCCGACCAGATGTACCTAGATAATACAAAGGTAAAAAAAAACAACCCATCTTTTACGGTGACCATTATCCCCGTAAAGTCTCCGTAAGAAAAAAAGTGCAGGAAGGATGTTGGTATCTATCAAATAGATATATTATGTTCTCTGCCTACCGCTACCGGGTGTGAATTTGATGTTGAAGAAGATAAAACTAGTCCCGTGGTGTGTTATCAACTAATAAAGTACCCCCGCGGAGCCTTTATTAACTAACTACTGTGGTCGTTATTAACCGTGACCTGTTGAAGTGAATTACACAACTAGCTCCATTTTCAAACTAAAAGTTATCCAATAAATTATACTTATGACCAGTGGCGGCTCGTGAGTTTTAAGCGTGTTAGAGTGCTAAGATTAAAAAATACGACATTGTTAGAGTTGTCGTAGCCGAAAATGATTTTTATTTTTTTTTCAAGATTTTATTTTTTGTATGAAGATTTTCAGGATTTTTCAGTTTTGGTGGTGCACTGCACGGATTTCTGAAAAATCTTAATACAAAAAGTGGAAATTTCGAAAAAAAATAAAAAATGTTTTCGGCTACAACATCAATGATGACGTTTTTTTCAATCTTACCACTCTAGCACACTAAAAAGTCACGAGCCGCCACTGCTTATAACCTATTATTATATTCTTAATAAACATTAGCTTTAAAAAAACGATGGTTTAATTTCGTACTAATATACATATACAGTTAATAGACGTTTCATAAAAAAAGGAAGAAATGCGTTATATTTCTAAGTAGGTACTGTTATAAGAAATAAGGAAGAAGAACATGCTTTTTTATTTTTTAAAAGTGAATACCGCACAAGAGTCCCAATTGTTCCCGACCGTCTAAAGCCAGTGAGGCTATGACATCCCCAACTGGAGTATTTTGTGAGGTTGAAGGTGGTAGGTAGGAGAGGGAGATGGGAAGACGAAGGTTGGGAAGCACCTAGATATTCAAATCTGGTCACCAAACATGGCTCAAGCCATTTCAAGCAACGTTTCAATTCTGAATTTTGGTCTTTTTCCAGGGCGATACTTTGAGTATCTACCACTCTGGAATGTGCCCCAAATATATGTTATTATCTTATTTTAATTTATGTATAATATCACACTGCTTTTATGTATTGTAAGGATGTTCTTTGTCTCCCGCATGTTTTGAAATGTGACTAAACTGGACACAACTCAACGGTTTTTTAGGTTATGTGTTATATTTTTGTTTATAACAATACTGTGAAAAATGGTTATACAAATAAACAAAAACATTATGTCGACATATGCAATGAATGTATGTATATATACCCTAGCCCTAGTCCTAGCCACGCTCAGGTGTAGTCGAGTCCGGCAAAAATCATCAATACTGACTGCAGACAGTACAGAAGCGCTAACTCCTGTATATTATTGCTCTGAGCTTATTAACTTAAAATCATAATTATCAATTCAATCAATTATATTATCAATTCTAGTTCTTTTGCAAATAGGATTTTATACAATTGAAGGTCGCAACCCACGCATGTAAAAAATATATGGATAGGTTTCCAATGCCTCATAATTTTTTATTTGGAAAAAAAAAAAAAAGATTTTACCGAATGACCTTCTGGTGTGTTGGTAATGATGTGCATCCAGCGTGCAATTATGTAGGTACTGCAAATTAAAACCTTTCGTCCCAATATTGGTAGGCTTTTGTAGTTTGTCGTGTTATTACAAGACGCAGGCGCGAAACGTTTATTAGCAGCAGAACCTCGATAATCCGCCTAATTGTCGGATTCTCGAGGTCTTTATCAGCTCAGAGAGAGAGAGAGAGGTCCGCTATATCCTTCGTTCTACTCTGCACGACGGAAAGGGACGCTGATACTACTATTTCGTAAAGATTAGGAATACGAATAATAATTATAATGACCGGTTGGAGTTGCTACTGATTAATATAATTGGTAACCATTAAGTGAACTCCGAAAATGTGTTCAGTGATGGTAATGAAGTGTAGAATAGGTAAATTTGATATTTTACTGCAAAAATGATGAATCAACAAAGGCCTTGATCCAAGCCCGATAAAAATGTTGTTAGTAAATTAATATGATGATAATAAAGGGAAATGTTTCTTCCAGCTTCTAAAGCAGCTCTTCAGATCGTCAGCCTTCTTCTTATTAGTGCACCACCTCTGGTGTCTGAAAGAGAGAGTACGAGAACAACATGCAATATATTTGTTAATTATGAAAACTTGGAGCAAGTGGACGAGTTTGTGTATTTACGAAGTATGTTCTAGAGAGACGGAAAGGCTGATGAGGATATTGATAAGAGGGTCAATGTAGGAAACTCCATTAATGGAGGATTGAACGCTGTTGGCGCAAATAAAAAAAATGACCAAATTAGCGAAGCTAGTAGTTCACAATATAGTGCTTATACCAACCCTGATGTATGGGAGTTAGGCATGGAACTGGCAGAGCAAAGATCAAAGTAGACAATGCTGTGGAAATGAGATCTTTGAAGCGTATGTGCGGTAAAAATTTGTATGACCTTGTTAAAAATGTGGATATCCGGAAAGGATGTAAGGCTGACTGATGTAAGCGTAACAAATAGAATATAAAAATAATACATGACGCGAATGAATGGAAGAAGAAATCGGGGATGCCTGAGGAAGACATGGCACGATCAAGATAACCAAAAACTTGAGTAAAATAAAAGAAGTGTACGTATGAGACAATATAAAAATGCGAATGATAAAAAAAATCACAGCTCTTCTGCCTAGTGTGTAGAGGTCAATACTACTACTTTTCAGATCGATAAATGACTAAAAATAATGAAAATCTTTTTTAGTTTCATCTATCCTTGATATCCTGATGAGATGATGTGAACCAGTAAATTTAACATCAGAATTTTTTGTTTCATAAAACTGAACTGAAAATATCGAACGTTGAGCTCTGGCGTCATTAAATTTGTACAGCTTATTCTGCCCGTCGCATTACTTTCATTCGAAAGCTATTTTAGGGTGAAACCGGGTAGCAAGATCACAAGGGCCTATATCTGCTATCCTATCTTACATATAATAAGGTAGTCTTGAATAACTTTTGTGTCAAAAGAACAAAATACTGCGGACAATAAAAAACAATATATTATTGTTTAAACAAGTAGGGTGCATCCGATAGAACATCATTAAGTGGATAATGCATTTAGCCAATTAAATATAACACCTTTTAGCGTTCTGCATCAACTCTCTTATCACCTACCCCCATAGGAAACAATCAACATATTCATGTTAATTGAATCGATTGCTGCAGGTGAAGATTTTCTTAATTAGCTGCCAAACAACCCATCTCCCGTCGCCGGATCGGAAGTCGGGCAGTTAACGAGTAGGCTGTGCATTTTTATGATTATTATTAAGATCATACTCAATAATAATTAAGTTAACTTCATTTTGTATCTATTTCAGCAGAGGTGTGCTTAAAATAAACTCATTTTGAACTACAGTTGAACTTGGTTATAATGAGCGCGAAGGGACCAACCAAATTTGTTCCTTATAGCCATTACTCGTTATAAACGTAGGTAGGTAATAAAGTACCTACCTACTTATATCGATATTTATGCCAGGGTATGAAAGCTTGCATGTGATTAAATGTATTGTTTCTAAGAAATAGGCAAAACCAGATACAAATTAAACATAGAGTACAAAAAAATTTGCAAAAAGGGAACAGAATTGCAAAGAAAAAATTTCGTACGACTTTTATTTTACACGACACTTTTACATAGCGTCCGATAGTACTGGATAGAAATGTTTCTTAGAGGGACAACTATCGGAGATTATAAACCCTCCTTAACGTCATTTGCGGAAAGTCCGCAACCGTGCCGGACGGGCGGCTTTCTTTCTTGTTTATGACATTTTTCGACTGTTTCGAGAATTGGTTTTTTTTTCTCATACCCGGGTGCATTGAGTTGACAATATTATTTGGACGTTATAACAGTGAAGCGACCTCGTTATAACCCCACTCGATTGTATGAAAATAAGCCCGAACTAACATATCATTAATTAATTGCTCATTATAGCCGTGACCTCACTACTACCGTAATCGTTATAACCAAGTTCGACTGTATTATATTATAAGCTTTCGTGTTTCTTTTTTCTTTTGAGGTTATCTAATTATTGTCTATGAATATATAATGAAAGTTAGTTTATGTAAGAAAATGATTCATGGTTAACAAACTATAACATATATTATAGGTATATTCTGGATAGTAGTATCTCAACATGAAACTATGCTGAAAATATCTTAAACTCTTCAACAAACAGGAAAAATATATAAGCATTATTTTTTTAAAATCGGTTGACTGGTTAGTAGCTGAGTGAACAAACCCGCCGGATTCCCGTTTGGGCGTCGTGGGTTTAATTCCTCTGCCAGCTAAGTCCTCCATCTGCACTAGGCAACATCTTCTGCTTATTGTGATGGCAAGAGTTTATGTAAGTATGTTTACGAGAGACGGAAAGGCTGATAAGGATATTGAAAAAGGGTGAATGTAGGAAACTCCATTAATAAAGAACTGAACGCTGTTAGTGCCATAAAGAAATTATCCAAAGAAGCGAAGCTAGCAGTCCACAATGAAGTACTTATACCAACCCTGATGTATGGCAGTGAGGTATGGAACTGGCAAAGGAAGGATGAAAGTTGACTGAATGCTGTGGAAATGAGATTCTTGTGGAATATTTGTGGTAAAACCATGTGTGACCGTATTAAAAATGTCAATATCCGGAAAGAATGCAAGGCTGATGTGAGCGTAATGAATAGGATCAAAAAAGGGACGCTTAGATGGTTTGGGCATGTGGGGCGAATGAACGAAGAAAGGAGTGTGAAAAAAATATATGATGCGAAAGTGAATGGAAAAAGAAGTCGAAGACTCCAAGAAGGCACGTCGTGTGAAGAGTCAGAAAAACAGAAGAGTATGTATGAGACGATATATGAATGTGAATGAAGCTAGAAGAGTGTGCCAAGACGGAGTTATATGGCGGTCGGTCCTCTCTTCCTAACCCTGCGGGGAAACGGCGTGATGGTTTGTTAGTTAGTTAATTAGTTAGTAGGAGTTTTTCAAATATTGTCAGGTTTATTCGTAACCCGGGAATGTTTGTATTTCTTTTAAAAGAAAAAAATACCTTTTTTATATCAAAACGATGATTAAAATATTGAACTATAGAAATATATATATGCACGCATGGTTAGATTTAAAAAAAAAATTTGAATACCGAACAAGAGTCAACTGTCCGAAGACTATGGCATCCCTAATTGGGGTATGGCATGAGGTTGAAAATAATGGGGGAGGAAAAGAGATCAGAAAGTTGAAGGTTGGGAAGTACCTACCTGGCTGTTCAGATCTGATCACCAAACAGGCTAAAGCCATTTCATGCGACGTTTTGATTCTGAATGGTGGTCTTTTGCAGGTATAGAGAGTATATCCACTCCAAAATTTAAAAGTGAAGCAAAAGCATCGTCAATCAAAGCCTCGCATTTAAATAATATTACACGTGGAATAAGTTTGCAAGTTCATTATATCATTGTTGGAAAGGCAAAAAGGCTGAAACGCCGTTTTGAGAAGTTTACACCAGAGCACTTTAAAGTTTTTTTTGTTTTACAATAAAATTCATTAGTCTTCAGTGCCTAGTTGGATTTTGAAAAATAAAGTTGACTGAGGTAACTCAATGCTCTCACTGATTTACCTAAAGCGACAAGAAGTTAAACAAATCCCAAACTTGTGTCGCTTGAGTTAAACCTTTTCCCAAACGTTATAAATATTTTAGATGGCTGAAAGGCCACACAAGTCTTCAGAATCAAACGAGAGTCAGAACTTTCGACGCAGAAAACAAAACTGATCAAAACTGCATATTTAACTCGTTTTTTACTTAAGTGTCGCTTAAGCCCTTTTGCCTTTCAACCGACGATGTATTTAAAAATATGTATTAAAACAGTAATAAACATACGAGTGCATAGCCTAAGATAATAACTTAATTATGAGCAAACATACACGTTTTTAAAACATGTCGTTATTTGACCAGCTTAATTTAATTTGATTAAAAAATAACATTGAAAGGTATTCATTATTGCAAATGAAATATCACGTAATATGCCCCTATTATTATCATCTCATTTGTGATACATAAAACTGATAAATAATGCGACTTTAAACACGATAAGTGCCTGTTCAGCTAGTTATCAGTTGTTCACTTATTGCAAGTTATTTCGCATTTATACCTTCACATGTCTATGGTGAAAACCTCAGAGCAAGAATATATATGGAGAGAGAGCTAAATATTTTTACCCAACCTATACAAATTTACGATAAATCACTTTCTCAGGGGTTTTACGTCTAAACCGTGAGAGAGAAAGAGACAAGACAAGTTTTCACATAATATAGCACCACCATTCGGTATGTAAGCATGTTTTTCGTCTCCCGCGTCGCTGGCAACTCCACCCAATAAGTTTTGTTATGCGACATAACAGGAAATAAATCAATGGTTTTTAAGGTTATATCCTATACTTTTGTTTATAACAATGCTGTGAAAAAGTGGTAATACAAATAAACAAAAACAATATGTCGAAATGTGCTCTGAATGGATGAATAAATACCCTAGCCCTAGTCTTAGCCAGCTCGAGTCAGGCAAATATCATGAATGCTGACTGCAGAAGCGCTTCCTCGTGTATATTATTGCTCTGAGGTGAAAACTTAGTTATTCTTGTAAAATTAAGTTGATTATTTTGATCAAAAAACACTAACGAGAAGGTGGAATTAAAAATTTACATATTTATGCAGTGGCGTAAGGACAGCCCGGTCACCTGAATTGTTGTCCAAGGGCCATTATCATTAAAAATCCAATGATCCAGCCAATTAGAGGCTGAGTGAACACATGCGTCGGATTCCCATCCGGGCATTGTGGGTTCAATTTCTCTGCTAGCTAAGTCCTCTAGCATTGCACAAGGAACATCTTCCGCTTATTTTGATGGCGCTTAGGCCGACGGCCTGCGTGGCCGAGTGGTAAGACGCTCAACTACGAATCCAGAGGTTACGGGTTCAAACCCCTCTAGAGCCAGTGAGACTATGGCATCCCCAAATAGGGTATGTTGTGAGGCTGAAGGTAGTGAGGAGGGGAAGGGGATTGAGAAGAGAAAGTGTGGAAATTACCTGGGTATTCAGATCTGGTGACCAAACACGGCTAAAGTCATTTCAAGCAACGTTTCGATTCTGAATGATGGTCTTTCACCAGGGTGGAATGATTCGAGTATCTACCACTTTGGAACGTGCCGCAAATATACTTTTTATTATTTTCATATGAATTAAATGTGTTGTAACAAATATTAATTAAATAAAAATTATTAGCGCACACCGGGTTTGAACTCGCGACCTTTGTATTCGTAGTCGAGCGTCTCTACACTCGACCATGGAGGCCGTCAAATTGACAATATTGGAGCTTATATTGGAGCTTTTTATAAAATTAGCTTTCTTTCGAATGTGAAAGCTAACAAAAAACTAAATTCACCCACCTTTTTATACCTGTTTCACTTCAGAACTTTTGAACCCATACATCATCATGAAAATATTGCCCGTTAAACGTTTCCCCGAATTGGTAGGCGTGCCAGAGTAAAACAAAACGTAGAAATAATGATGGCCATACAAGATTGATATGCCTAATATCGCTTGCCTAATTTGAAATATTACTGTTTGAATTCTAATAATTCTTTCTGGGAAGTATTTGAGCTAGACTACCTGCAAAAAATAGTTATCCTTGAGTTCATTCTTTCTTACAGTGAATGATTATTGATCAAAAGATGTTTTTGTTATTTATTTAAACGTTTTACTAGTTAAATGTTTATGTATCTACGTGTCCAGCCATTATTTTAATATATGTAGAAACCATATTTATTATCAACCTAGAAAAATCACAGGCTGTAACTTGACATGTCAAGAAAACAATGTTAGTTGCTTTTATCCACGCATTTCGGATGCAAATATTATTATCTGCTTATTTATTATCTTTTTGTTTCGTGCATTTTTAACATTACCTACCTCACTAGATTATTAGAACCTATTCTAAGGTAGGTGACAGTGAGTGCATGTAAATACAAGGCACGTTAAATCAAAACAAATATACATATAAATTTGTGCATGTAGATATTCGGATTTAAGATATTTTTGTTTGTTTGAGTTCCAAGAAATATTATTAACATATGTATGAATAGGAGTTTTTTTTTAAATGAAAAACAATAAATGTAAAAGATAGAATTATTTCAAAAAAAATAATACACATATACTGCTTAAATATACATAGAATGTATAGGTACAACTCGATGCTGGTAAATTTAGCCCAGTAGGATAATATAATAATACCTTAGAGTATATAGAGTGGTATCAATCCAAGGCAGTGTAGTCAGTTTTTGATGATTTTTACCTGACTCGTCGGACCTGGGCGTGGCTAAGACCAAGGCTAGGGTATTTACACATCCATTCATATCACATATCGACATGAAGTTATTGTTTATTCGTATTAACCCTTTTTCACAGTATTGATATCAACAAAAAATATAGCATCTAACCTAAAAAACCGTTTAGTTGTGTCAAGTTTAGTGGCATAATAAAAAATGTGGGCGGAGTCCCGCGGTCGCCCAAGATCATTGTGACAGTACGTAGAAGCGGAGTATTATATTTGCTGTCTCTTTCTCTCTCATGGTGCACGGCGTAAAAATTCGGAGAAAGTGATTTACCGCAAGTTTGTATCGGTTGTGTAAAAATAATCAGCTCTTCTCCATAAATTGTTTCTCCAAGAAAAATACATATCAGGTAGGTATTTATTATAGATAGGTTATTAGGCAGCCTGCGTGGTCAAGTGGTAAGACGCTCGACTACGAATCCAGAGGTCGCGGGTTAAAAACCCGGCCTGTGCAAATAAACTCTATTCAATTATTACATGTCATAACATATTTGATTCATATAAAATATTACATAGCGTCACTTCCGTGGCAAAACCACGCATCAGAAAATTTTCCTACTTTTCAGGAGAAAGAAAAAAGATCACAACTCTTATTTCAAATGAAGTACAACATTGTTACCGTTGTAAACATTGTTTTTCGACCAGTCGGTAGCTGAGTGGAGAACGCGTCGGATCCCCACCCGGGCGTCGTGCGTTCAATTCCTCTGCTGGCTAAGTCCTCCATAATTGCACAAGCAACATCTTCCGCTTTTTATGATGGCAGTAGGAGTTTTTCTAATATTCTCAGGTTATTCGTAACCCGGGAATGTTTGTCTTACTTTTAAATATAATAAAAAATAATTATCAATTAACTTAATTGAAAAATTATCATTTAAATAGTTATTACTCATACGTGGTTTTGCTAATACGTATTTTCCATGTTTTTTTGCTGATACTAATTTTTACAATGGGAGGTTTTAAATATAGAATGTTTATATTTGGTATGTTGACTAAAAATATATACTCCAAGTATCGCCCTGGTAAAATAACACCATTCAGAATTGAAACGTCGCTTGAAATGGCTTTAGCCGTGTGTGGTGCCAGGTACTTCTAATCCTTCCTCTTCTTTATTTCCTCCTCTTCCTCACTACTTTCAACATCACAAAATACCCCAATTGGGGATGTCTTAGTCTCACCGGCTCTAGACGAGTTGGGAGCATAGTGACATTTGTGCAGTATTCACTATAAAAAAATAAGTTAGTTTGGTTGGATAATTTCAATTAACATCAGTTCCAAATTTGAAAAGTTAACACTCGTACTTAAATTATTTGTAGTTAATTTATAATAAGTCATATTTTTTAAGCCACGTTAAATTGTATAGTCTTGATTTTTCTTTATTTTTCTTTTTATGATGTCCTTACTGTTTACTTAATAGCATTTACTGATGAATATTTAAAAAAAAACAGACAAATAAATAAGTTATTAATTATCAATAGGCATTTTCTGGATACGGGAAGAATCACTTATCTGTATTTTTTGTAAACTGTTTTATGGTAGATTTCAAAAAGTCCAACAAAATCAGCGTACGAAGTTTAATATTTCCTTCTTCTTTGTGACATTTAATATCCTTTACTTTTTGTACATTTTTACGACTCTAATGTTTAAAGAAAAATATTTTTCTACCATTATCTAAAACTAAGTAAAAATTACGCCGTTTCGCAGTAGGGTTAAGCAGAGAGGATAGACACAGCACACACTATTTTATTCATTCATGAATCATCTCGTACATATTGTTACGTTATTGTCATGAGTTCCTCGGCCTTCCCCGACTTTTTCTATCATTCACTTTTGCGTCAAATATTCTAATGGCACTCCTTTTTCCGTTTATCCACTTCGCATGTCCAAACCATCTAACATCTAAGCGTCATTTTCTTAATCTTATTAATTACGTTTACATCAGCTTTGCATTCTTTCCTAATTACCACATTTGTACCACGGTCATACATAGCTTTACTACACTTACGCCTCGGGGATTTCATTTCTACTGCATTCAGTCTAATTTTATCCTTCCTCTACCAGTTTTGTGCCTCACTGCCATACATCAGGGGTAGAATCAGCACACCATTGTGGACTACTAGCCTCGCTGCTTTTGTAATATTTTACTAGCGCCTACCGCATTCAGTCCTTCTTGCATTCATCTTTAATTAAATGTCCTTTTCAGGCTGAAAAGGATCATTATCTAATTGAAAATAATTTGAAACTAAAAAATATGATCTCACTGTTCTGTAATTTTATTTTATATTTTGTTCTCCCTCTGTATGTATTTATAACCGAACATTTTGTATTTTTGTTTAGTTTAATCTTGTACCCTGATGGTGTTTGGGCTAAGCTAGATCGATCGGTCATAAAAATTAAAATAAAGTTATTTTTTCATGTCTTTAAATATTTCAAAACTACAAAGTAATTGCTTTCCACGTATATTTTATGATTGTAAAACGAATATTTTAAAGCTCAAAAACGATGCAATCATACTGCGTGATGAAGTTGCCTTGTTCTAAAAATAACAGACAGAAAAAGCTGTTCAAATTTCACGCCATCAGAAATCATCGAGATATAAAAAAAATCACTTTTTTCTGCTTTATCGTAAAGCTGCTGCAAAGTTTAAAACTGATTGCTTCAATAATCATCTTAATTACTGTTGATATTAACCACCATCACTCATTCCCATAATTCATTAGCGATTCATGAATTATCCGAATTAAAAAAATATATACCGCTAGTAAAAGTTGAATGGCTAATGATATTAATTTCCATCAATTCGAGCGGTTAATTAATAATTTAATATAATAAGATTGGTCCGTCGTTTTCTCTGCCAATCGTGCAGAACTGGATATTTATTGCCCCTGTGTTAATACGTTTCCTGTGGAGAGATTGGAGCAAATCAAATCTTTAATAGTTCCGCATATATTAAAGTGGAGTTATCTGGGGAATAATCACGACCTGCGTATAGGGCGCTCAGAAAGTGTCGGAGACGAATGGGTCTTTGAAAATAAATATTTAATATTTATATCAATGGTTTTCATCAAGTCACGAAAATTGTTATTTATTTATTTTTGTACTAACGGACCATTGTCACATTGTTTCATCTGGATTTTTAGACCCTTAGCTTTTAGTATATTGTTTTTTTTTTTAATCTGTTAATGTACGCGATTTATTCTTATTCTTATTAATTTTTCTTATTAATGTATTGGATTTATTCTTTCTGGTAGTCTGATTTCTTTGCATTTCCTTGTACTATGTCTGTGAATATCCACGTTGTAAATAATTTGGTAAGAAATTGGTTATAAGTTTTATTTTTACGTTTATTGTATGTGTAAATATTAATGTTTTTAATGTTAGCATCTATTTCAGTGTTGGCCAATTTAGTTCGTCTGACATTTTTAAATGTCTGTAAAAATTAATTTTTTTAATGTTAGCATCTATTTTACTGTTAGTTACAAGCTATAAGTCCTTATTGTAAGTCACTAGTTGAAAATATTAAGTGTAAGCCATTAGTAATAAATCTTAACTGTAAGTTATTAGTTATAAGCTTAAGTGATAAATTATAGGTTAGATAAATTAATTTGTGAAGCGCCCTTGAGGTGATTTTCCCACAAAAACGGTGCTATAAAAGTTATCCATTTATTATTATTACGCATGCACTGTTATAACGCATATCTGATTTTTTTTCTCCAATGATTTATGATAACGATCACGATTGTAGATAGTTTTAATTTGTATACATATTGTATATTCTTTTCTCCTTGTTAGTTAGTCTTATTAGCTAAATTAATTAAGTATGAAGTGCACTTGAGGCGAAATACCACAAAACTGCGCTATGTAAGTTCACTGTTATTATTACTGTCCAATTACAAAAAATACACAAAACGAAATGAGAAAAAAAGAGCAACAGCAAAAGAACAGCACATACATAATATTTCAATGAAGCAATGACAAAACTATAAATTTGATAGAACATTCAAGCATGAACAAAGTTTTGGAAGAGTCAATGATGCTAGACATAATAAATTGTATTCTTCGAAGATTTTTATCGTAAAGAATGACAAAAATTATTTAGTCTGGTACCAAATATTTTAAGACCATGACTTGAGTTAATAAATCTTTACATTCTGGACGGTGGAGAATGATACCCATAATTAGTAGAGTGATGATTGAGGAACAGCATGTCATTGTTTCAAAATTATATTCTTGTATGTAAAATAACGCACCAGGCCCTAAAATTAATTATATCACGTACATTATGTAATGCTAGTAAAATTAAAAAAAAGGGGATATCTTATTTCATTTTAAGTTTATTATTGAATAAAATCATTTTGAAAAAAAAAAAAATAATTTTAAATAACAATTATTTACCTAAAATTTTTGAAATGGTTGTATTTTTAAATGTTTTTATTCATAAGAATCAGTACTTTTTTATTATTATTAGGTAGGTACTTAATTTTTAAACCAAAATACTAACAAATTAAAAAAAATAATAGGACATTTTCAGATTCTTTTACACAACATAATTTTCAATTTTAGAAGTTTAAATCTGGAAAAATGTGTTTTTGTAGTTTTAAATACGTATGTTAATTTTAGATTTTTTGTGTTATTTTATTTGCCTTTAAGATGTCACAAAACTGATGAAACTAGTTGGAAAACGAAAATAAACAATTATAAAAATGTCAAAACAATGTAATTAATTAATAATTAAAAAAAATATATAATTTAACATGACTTCTTAAGCACTCTGTACCTAAATAAAGTTGTCTGGGCGATAATCACGGCTAATATTTTAATTTAATGGTCACGCCTTGCAATCAATATTAAATTAAAATGTTATAATACCGCCATTAATAAATCCAGTGAAAAAGCGCCGCTGACCGGATTTTTTTCATACTAATAGCCTGTTAAAAAAAACTACGCCCGGCACAAAGGAGTTATTATTTTATTTTGGTTATTCGTTTATTAAATTATTATTACTATAGAGGTTTAAGTTATTAACAAATGAAGGCAATGAAGTTGTGTTAGAAGTGACATACATCACTAAACATAATAATAATAAGCACCTCTTGGTTTTAATTATGGATTTCGTACATAGATGTCAGGTTAGTGTGGTTCATAGTAATGACTCACTATGTTCAATAATTTTATAAATACAAATATATACTCGTATATACATATTTCACGCAGGGGTAGGGAGAGAGGATTAACCGCCAGGCTACTCTGTCTAGGCACACACTTCTTACTTTATTTCGAAAAGAAATAAAAAAAATGACACCAACCCCTCATACCACGACCTCCGTGGTCGAGTGATAAGACGCTCAACTACAAACCTAGAGGTCGCGGATTCAAAACCGGCGTGCGCAAATAACTTTTATTTAATTAATATGTATCATAACACATTAAATTCATACAAAATTATATATATTAGGTACATGGTTAAAGACCACCATTCAGAATCAAAACGTTAAAATAGGTTTACCCGTGTTTGGTGGCCAGATCTAAGTAGCCAGGTACTTCTCAACATTCCTCTTCTTAATCTCCTCCCCCTCCCCTCTACCTTCAGCCTCACAACATTCCCGATTGGGGATGCCATAGTCTCACCTGCTCCAGACGGTTGGGAGCAGTTGGGACTGTTGTGCGATATTCACGATGTATGTATATATTTATTTTATTTTTAATGTAGTTTAATTAAGATCCCTGAAGAGAATATCCGTTTAAACCATGTACAACCATAATACGATCTTATATATATTATGATATGTTGGGATCTATAAAAAAAGCTACATAAACAAGATTGGGAAAGGACTGTTTAGATAGCTTGGAAACGAAGAGCTGATAGACGCAGAAAGGAGTGTCGAGATATGATGAGAAAGTGAATGGCTGGAGAATTCAAGACGCCTGATGTAGAATTGACACGATCTCAGTTTGTACATTTCCGTTTGTTTCGGTTCTACTAAACCATTATATAATTTAAATTATTATGTTTTTTCTCAATGGCATCTTGTACATTTTTACTGGTTATGTATAATAATGTATCATCGGCAAATAGTTTTGTGAATCAATGTTTTAAAACTTTAACAATATTATTCAAATATATAATTAACAACAGTGGACCCAAGACCGAACTGTGGAACACCTTTACTAGTACGAAGTGATTCAGATGTTACCTAACCATATTTGGTCACTTTTGTTCTTTCTCTTAGATAATTAAGGAGTAATGTGTGGGTCTATCTTCTCTACCTAACCTTGTTTTAAATGACTTTTATAGTAAGTTAGTTAGGAGAGATTTTGTAAATCTTTTGGAAGGCGTAAGACGAAATTAATAATTTAGTAAATCAACATTATATTCATTAAATCCCGATATAAATCACCACCAGGCAAACGCCACAAACAGATCAGATTTTAAATAAGTCATTAAAGCGTAGTTAATCCCTAAGTACCGACACTACACACTGAAGCGAAGTCAGGGAAGCTGTTTTGTGGTCGGCCTTACTTCACACGGGCCCACACGGAGCAACTAGCGAAGTATCGTATGTTGATACGCCCAAATGGTTAATAAGTAGATACAAACAAGTGTGATCGAGATGTAGCATCAGGTAGTATGTTGAAAAATTTAAATCAGGATCGTGAAAAAAATTCAATCATTTTGATTCTATTATAGTATGAGAAAAATATTTAAAATAAAATAACAGAACGATGAGAAACAAAGAAAAAAAATCTTGGATTTTATTCTTTCATCCATTTTTTTCAAAAGCAAAAAATCGAAGAACACACAAAAACGTGACTAACCATTCCAGTTGTCAAAAACAAACCACTAATCCAAAATAGCTGACAATGCTAACATATGTGTACCAACATGACAAAAAAAAACGATAATCGAATGTACACAGCCCGCGAAAATTCAAAATTCACCTCTTCTTTTGAACAGGCCTCGTATATATTATATGTACCTAGTGAACAACAGTATATAAAAACGAGAAAGATGTAGAAATATAACATTTTAGAGAATACTACAATACTGGCCAGCTAGGTTATAAAACCGCTAGGGAACAAACGTCGCAAGTTTAATTGCACAGCCAGAGACAGTTTTCACGGCATTGTCTCCAACCGCACAGGATTCAAATGAAGTTTTCCGCAATACAGAATGTGACCACCATTCAGAATCACGTTGCTTGAAATGGCTTTAGACGTGTTTGGTGACTACATCTGAATTACCAGGTATTTATTATCCTTCCTCTTCCCCATATCCTTCCCCTTACCACTAACTTCAGCCTTACAACTTACCCTTATTGGGGTTGCCATAATCTCGTTGTTTTTAGACTGTCGGGAGTTGATGCTACTCTTGTGCGGTATTAACTATAAAATACCAAATGTCTGTCAGGTTAAATCTCGTAATTAACCGGTCATAGTTTAAATGAAGTTTCTCACGGCGCCTACTTTACAATTTCAGTAAGTTACTCTTTGGGAACCTGAACTAAGAATCAACAAACATAACATAAATAAAATAAACAATTTAAAAATAATTGCTAAGGCGAAACAATACTCCAAAAAAACGGGTGGTTTTCCCATGTTCATACTTGAACTAATTTTGGTGAATGTGTAACAGTTTTTCAGTAGATGCATTGAGTAATTTACATTTTAGATTAATAAAAACTGACCCTTACCATTCACATTCTAAACGTAAAACTAAATAACAGTAGCCGTAAGGATCAGTTTTTTTTTCTATGCGATAAATTAGATACTTCCCGAGAGATTCCTCTTAACACATATGAAATTTTAGTAATATTTGAATTAATTAAAATGTATACCTCGGGCAAAACACTCTTTTAGGCCTGCTACAGCAAAGTCGACTCCATGCTCCTTCTATCTTTTTTTCGTTTCACCTTTTAAGTTACGTCGTTTTTGATTCAGTCGACGCCCGACAGTGGGCCGATAAACACGTCGCATTATGCTTAGCGTCAGCGAGAATTTTAAACTTATTTTAATCAAGAACTTAATTGAATCTTTTTTAATAATGTATTTCAACATTTTTGCTTAAACCACTTGTAAATTTAGGGTTCTTGTATTTTTTTGCAATTTAATGAAACATGAAGTAAAATATTTTTTTCTATTTTTAAGTCAACGGCCATTTTTTGGGTAGTGAGTTCTATTCACACAGATAATTTGGTTTGTTACTTATTTTAAAAAGCATTTTGCAGAACAGGGCAAGCACCCAATTATTTTTTTGTGGTTTTACGTAAAAGCAAATGAAAGGTATTTGAAATATTTTACTGTGTCATCTGTTGATAGGCACAGGAAATAATTTAAAAATGCGGATTTTGTTTATTATTTCCAATACCTAATAATGCGTAATCTTCAAATCTTTCATTATAAAAATACATAGGTAAAATTATTTACATACTGAAAAGTAAATTATCTCTGTCTACGGTCAAATCAAGATGTTCATTTCCGCCCAATAAAAGTGGCTGCAGTCCTGCCCGGTCCAGTTAAACGGTATCATAAACGGTTAATAAACTTTAATTGCCGCCGATTAGAGATTTGGGCGTGAGAAACCTGGAAACTAGTTACCAGTCACCAGTTAATCGCAGCCCCCGGCCCGTCATAAATATTAAAGTATTGACTCTATTTAAAGTTTGAGGTCTCAATTCAAAAGTGACGGGTTAATGCCGGGTACGGCGGTACCTCTGATCGTAATATGATCGGGTCTAATCGAAACTGGTATATTTTATTACGATAAACTATAAAATAACAGTTATTGAAGCGTAAATATAGACTATTAAAGCCTTTGATACGAGTGCCCAGTGCCTACCTATTGATAAAGCGGTTTCTTTTGAATTGGAAAAAAAAGTAATTGACTTTAAATTACTAAGTTTGAATTAAAAAATATCGTTGAACTCAGTTGGAAGTGAAGAATCACAAAATTGATCAACATATTAAGGACGATCACAATTCGCAACCCTCAGCAGTTGATGAAGTAATATAGACTACAGATGATGATAAGGAAATAAAAATCTTTACCATAAGATTAGATATCTGTGTGTATAGAGAAAACAAATCTTTTCAACGGAAGGTTCTTGCACCGATAAAAAAATGTTTTATTCATGCAATATATTTGAAAATTTTTTTTTTTGTTTTACAGTGAATAACGCACAAGAGTCCCAACTGCTCTCAACCGTCTAGAACCAGTGACACTTTGGCATCCCCGATCGGGGTATGTTGTGAGACTGAAGGTAGCGGGGAAGGGCAGGAGATGGGGAGGAGGAAGGTTAAAAATTACCTGGTTATACCAAACACGGCTAAAGCCATTTCAAGCACGGTTTTGATTCTGAACGGTGGTCTTTCTGTCTTTCACCATGCTTAATGTATTTACCACTCTGGAACGTGCCGCAAATATGCGATGTATTATTTTTTTATATGAATTAAATGTGTTGCGATACATATTAATTAAATAACTGGGTTTGAACCTGCGACCTCTGGATTCGTAGTCGAGCATCTTGCCACTCGACCATAAAAGCCGTCAGTACCTACCCATACTTGCACCGACATCTTCGATTAGCCAGGTACTTCCCAACCTTTCTTTAATACTTTTCTCCGTCCCTTCCTCACTACTTTCAGTCTCACAACATACCCCAATTGGGAATGCCATAGTCTTACTGACTCTAGGTGGTTGGGAACAGTTGGAACTCTTGTGCGGTATTAACTATAAAAAGACGAAAAAAGTTTGTCTTAAAGTAATTTATTCTAACAAAGGTAGAGGAAGAATCACCTTTTAATAGTTTCTTACCAAATAGTTTATGGTTACAAGTTGTAACATGTCTCACCTGCCTTCAGTTTACTCGCATACTGATAGATGGATACAAATTAAAACATATACGCGTATAAAATAGAGCAGTTAGCCTATACAAACGGAGAATTGAAACCTTGTTCCATTTAGCTCGCGGAAGGTATGAAGTGCGGAGAGGGAACTCTTGCCAAAATTAGCCAAAGTGGCAACGCAACAGTTGTTGTGTTCAACAAACATAAAATTTGAGACAAAAACTAATTTACAAGTGTTTAAATAATATCAATAATCAACAACAAAAATACGAAACAGAAAAAGTCAGTAAATAAAAAGTAAAAAAAAATAATAAATATATATTTTTTTAAATAACATCAATAATCTTCAGTTAAAAGTATGAGACTGATTAAAAATGTCGGTTTCTAATAAAGTCCCGATGGCTGAATTGGTTGAAGCGTTATTTCCGGATAGAGTAGAGGATCCGAGTTCGAGTCTCGGTTGTGACCATTGTCTTTTTATTTTCTGGCTTTTTCTGTTTCATATTTGTGTTGTTGATTATTGATGTTATTTAGATATAAAAAAAGAGTTAATGCTTTAAAGTAAATTGTAATTTCAAACTTATTTATTTTTACTCTCCTACTGCCATCATAATCGGAGTTCAGAGCCAAACTCAAAACCCACTTTTTTTTTCAGAAAATCATATCCATAATCAAGATGTAACAAGCCCAATTGAATTTCTGTTCAAACCAAGAACTTTTCAGACTCTCATTCCTTAAATTCATTAGAAAATTTTCACCATTATCTGTTCCTTGTTGCGAAAAATTAAAAAAAAATACCTCCGATATACGAGGTTTGTTCAAAAGAAAATGTGAATTTTGAATTTATTTTTCGTATCATATTTTAAACTTGCTCTCATGCCCTAATATATACGAGTATATGTAAGAATCAGCTAAATTTAAGTTATTATGAGATGGTGATTGTGTCCTGCCAGAAGTGACCTACCAGGTAAGTATGTTGCTGTATATTTATATAAAGTAGTAATTAATATTAGGTGGAAATGTAAATGGTAAGATTAGTACAGCAGCGCTCTAGAGGTGATTCTACACAAAAACAACGCTATAAAAATTACCCAAATATTATTATTATGAAATAAAAACATTTTTTACTAAATAATGTGGGAATATTTTTAAATCGGTTTCTGTAGTAAATTAGTGTTTTAAGGCAGAATCGTTCGGCTAGCAATGCGTTATACGTTGACAGCTGATTGTCTTGTATGTTTGCCCCAGCCGAGCTGTGGTTCCAGCCGGCTCCAGCTAAGCGGATCCACTTCGAGCATCTAGTGTCGTGTCTATTTATTTATATCTGTGAATTGAAAGAAAAATACATTCAGACCAATCAACGTATAATTAACGTCGTAAATTGCCCGATTTAGCAAACAGTTAGAACATGATTGGTGCTGAAAATCCGTGACTTCCTTTTCAGAAAGTTGGCCGATGAAGATGATACCTTATGGAAGAGTTATAAGTTATAACTTAATTACTATCAAACTAACATACACTCGTTCAAGTCATAATTTACGTACGTAAAAACACATGTTATCAAAAATGGAAACGAAATTAATAAGTATAGTGTATGAAATATTTATAAATACATTATTATGTTAAAAAAAGGTTAAATTTTTCAAATACAACAATTGCTTCAGTTATTTGATTTTATTTTTTGTATGAACACACGAGTCTCAAATGCTCCCAACCGTCTAGAGCCAGTGAGACTCTGGCATTCCCAAATAGGATATGTTGTGAGGCTAAAGGTAGTGGATAGGGAAAGAAGATTGAGAAGAGGAAGGTTGGGAAGCACCTGGCTATTCAGATCTGGTAACCAAACACGGCTAAAGCCATTTCAAGCAACGTTTCGATTCTGAATGGTGATCTTTCACCAGGGCGATGCTTAGAGTATCTACCACTCTGGAACGTGCCGCAAATATACATAGCCTGTTCAAAAGAAAAGGTGAAATTTGAATTTTCACGGACTGTGTACATTCGATTATCGATTTTTTTTATTGATATGAAGATACACGTACGTTTATCATATGTTAGCATTATCAGCTATTTTGGATTAGTGGTTTGTTTTTGACAACTGGAAAGGTTAGTCACGTTTTTGTGTGTTCTTCGATTTTTTACTTTTGAATAAAATGGATCCCTGTATGTTATGAGGCTGAAAAAAGACTGAAAGAAGTAGAGAAGGGTAAGGAGATGAGAAAGAGAGAGGTTGGAAAGTACCTGACTATTCATATCTGGTCAAAAAGCGCAGCTATTACCATTTCAAGCAACGTTTCGATTCTGAATGGCGGTCTTTCACCAGACTAAAATTAGAGTATATTTTATTTCACCATCGTTTATTACTTTAAAACAGATTTACTTTCACTCTTTAAAAGTTACAGAAGTGTGCAGATAGTTAATAATTTATTTTTCAATGCAGGTAAAAGATAGGTACGAACCTCAATTATATTTTACAGTCCAAAATAAAGGATCTGCTAATTACAGTGCAAAGCGGACAGGCAGTCAAAAATTATTTTCATTTTATTATTCTATTAAAAAGGGTCCAAAGCGCAGTTCATAAATCACTCGAGCAGATTACCTCTGGAATTTATACCTGTTTTTTGTGGTCGAAATTTGATTACCTGTCTTCTTTTGTTTGTAGAACAGAAATACATATTTATGGAACACAATCAAATAAGCTTAAGGCATGTATTTTTAAATGATTTGATTTTCAAAAATATATTTTTTTTGACAACTGACACCTCAACGAGTGGCATACATAGTTTATATATGTATAGTTTACTATTACTTACTCCAATTTATTTCTACCCTAGGTCTGACATCACGGGCAACAACCATTATATATTTATTTGTTGACGTAAATATGCTAGTTGTAAGTCACTAGTTATGAGTATTATGCATAATTAACATTATATTATGTCTTAGTTTTAATATGATGTTAATTATGCTATAAAGCGCCCTTGTTGTGATATTTCTGTCACAAAAACGACGCTATATAAATCAACCCATTATTATTATTATTATTATTTTATGTTTATTGGGTACCAAAAATAGTTGCTGAGTCAAATTTTATTTGATACTAATCACCGAATCTTGAACCAGAAAAATAATATTTATTTTAAACCTGAATAACAATGCTAGCATTTCCAATAGAAAAGGCTAGGTTAGATTGGGTCAGGTTGGGTAAAGTAACTTTTAAGTACTCTTTCTTAAAACACAACCAACTTATTCAGAAACCCCATTGTTAAATTTGCTCTCATGCTCTAAAATCGAAGAATAAACAAAAATAAATTCCGACTATAATTTTGCCAATATCATGTCTTCTGATTACAAAACTATAAACTTTATCTTTCACCAAACTAGAAGTAAATAAAATAAATACTAACTATAATTTTGCCAACATCATGTTCAGTTTAAAACTGTATCTTTCTTCAAACTAGAAATAACTAAAATAATTGTGACCTTCTAGGTATGTATATTTCTGTATTTTATCTCTTTTCATAATATAAATAAATGTTTATGCCATATATTGTATGTAATTAGTAATAAGATATATCCTAGAAATTAAGATTAATACAGCGCCTACAAGGTGATTTTTCACAAAACTAGCGCTATATGAACTATCGAAATATTATAATTATTATTAAAAGGTGGTTTTCACTAGAACGAATCTAAAAGCATCTAGCACTCTGGAACGTGCTCCAAATAATATAATATGTCATAAGAAATAATCTACAATAATTAAATCTAATTTTATATTTTCGTGGAAAACAATCACTTTGCGGTTTGATATACTTAATGAAAATTAAATAATAACTTTGTATTAGACCAAAGATTTAATTTTAAATTTTATGACCGACTTGTTTCGCTTAGCCTAAGCATCATCATGGTACGAAATTAAACTAGTTAATTTGATTTAGTACCCTGATGATGCTTAGGCTAAGCGAAGCCGGTCGGTCATAAAAGCTAAAATAAAATCTGTGGTCTTGTACAAAGTTGTTATTCCATTTTTATTCAATCTAATTTGTTTGCGCATTTATTCACGACCTCTGAATTCGTAGCCGAAGATCTTAACCTCTCGGCCACTTAGATAAAGCAAAAACAAATCCAAAAGCTATTCTAGAAGAAATTGTACCTTTAATGCAACGAAGTCACCGTAGCAGTACACGATAAAGAAACTTGAAAAGGCTTTTTTGTAGCAGTCATTCCATCACTAAACTAGGAAAAGAACATTCAAATGTTGGCATTTTTTGTGCATTCGCATGTCTTAGTTGGTCTACCCGGACCTTCCAGTTACTCAATTGGATATAAAAAACAACAAATATGAAACATTTACGTCATAATTCATTCCAAAAGCACTTTAGTAAGCAACAGGCAGAGTGAGTTGTTCACTTGTTTAATGAAGAATAATGCAACACATTCTCTTGGCATAATGCTGTTTGTTAAGGACTGTAAGAACAGTGCGTAGGTCTGGATAGGTGGGTTGCCTGGCGCCTGGAGCCACGGATACCGAATACATCTTCATTTGGGCAGCCCTGGAAAGTATCAAAGGCGGCGAGATATTGTTTAGAATTTTTTCAAATTATTCTGATAAAATTAGCTTCGTAATTTTTTTATTTTTTATTTATTTTAGGGAAAATTAGCAGCAGGTCAGTAAATAACACGCATATAAAACTAAAACTAGTAAATTTTGCCAATTATAGATTTTCCACAGATGACGATAACATGTTTTATTTATTACGCCCGTTAAGGCTTTTTGCACAAATATTATCATTTTTTTTTAAACAATAAATACATATGTTCGATCCAGGAACCGCGAATCGATTCCGGAAGGAAATGGAATGAATTTAGTGGACTGTAAAGGCGAGGTAGTACTTGGTAAATGACTTGATTTATCTGGGGAAAACAATAGTAAGGAATTACGTCATCTTGCTCACCTTGATTTGTGTATCTGCTAATGACGGCCAATCCCTCTGTTCCGGTAATAGTTGTGAAGTGACTTCCAGGTCCGGGCGATGGTTTTGAAGGAGGAACCTCCTTCTCCGGGCGCTAGTTAAGAAGTGATGGGGGGCGGTCTCGACCGTTCGAATGATACGATCCGAGAGTGGGGGTCAAGTAACAGGCTGATTAATGCATATTTTACACAGCCATGCCAACATGGCAGGACAAGGGTCGCAAGGTGACGTATAGGAGATAGGTAGACGGGGTAAAATTGAACATCACATTGGAACTCACAAAATGTCAATTCTAGGACCCAACATTCCCCCCCCCGAGAAGAGATGAAAATCTCTTATCTACCAAACGTCGATGATTCACACATTCTCGATTATTGTCAATAAACAAATTAAATCATAACAACCGAAAATGATAATCTCATAATTATTAATTAATTGTGTAAGCAACCGATATTTAACGTCTATGGAAACTCAATTTGAAAACTCGAATAAACTACAATATAGTCTTCCCGTTGGTTATTGTCAAATCGGTGAGAAACCGTTTATCGAATGTAGCTTTGATTGAAATTTATTGTCAAACTAGTGGAAAAACATCATCGTTATTCATTAGAAACGGAAAACACACATCGCTGTCCTGTCGAGTATGTTAAGCGGGATTTCATAGAGTCGTTGCGTTTGAAAACATTTATTTTATTCGTATGCTATTTGCAACATGTACGTATCGAAGACTCAACAGGAGTCATACTAGTATAATAATATAGATAATAGATTATTAGCACAACTCTATCTAATAAGTTCGATCACCTATTTTTGAAAATGTGCGTTGCCACCTCCGATTATTAATGAAAATTGGTTTTACTACTACGTAAAACTATTAAACTAATTACTTTATCTATTTACTATAACATTATTCAAAAGAGAAATAAAATAAAGTAGATAAACTATTGACAATCACGGATTCATGGGACGAAACCAGGTTACATATCCTCGTCATGGTCACGGAACACTTAGACCGGTAACGGATAAACTTTGACAACTGGCCGACGAAATGTTCCCTGTGCAGTTTTAACTGTCACTACGCGCACGACTTGATCATGATCAAAATAACATTCCTCGATACGCCCCAACTATATGTCTCCAAAATGAGATACGGAAGGGAGGTGAGAACACCACTTGATTTGACGCGTAATAATAACGGCAGATGATATATGTTCGTGAGCCGTTCGATGTTTGTTAGCATCGACGAAATTTGTGCCATTGTCACTAGTGAGACTAGAACATAATCCCCGTTCAGCTAGGAACGCGATCTAACACGCTTAACATGCTGCGGACGTTAAGTCAAATACTATTTCTAAATGTACTGCTTTGGTACTTAAACAAATAAATAAACACAAATAAGTGGTTAACACTTTTGTTCCTCTACGCTTTCTTTCTTTTATTGAAGAAAGGGGACACCTAAAATAACATCAATATTGAAAAAAAGGACAATCTTCACGAAATTGAGATTGTGACGAATCGCCTATGACAATTTGTAAATTAAAAGGACGAGCCTTAAACCAAATTATGCAGTTGCTAAAGCGTAAACAAATGACGTTGCGAGCGGGAACAATCCAAATTGTTACATGTAAGCTTAATAATAACGTCCCAGGTCCCGCGTGCAAATAAAACGAACGATACGAATCAATAATTAAATTAGTCGAATTACTTTTATCACATAGAAATATGGAATGTTGACTATTAGAAGTGATAGGGACATGATGCAATCTCCCACCAACTTTAAGTAAATCAACCGAATCTACAAAAGAAAGTATTAATTTGCGAACGTGATAAGCATTATGATGAATTTCGTGAGAAGAATTATGATGAATTTAGTTTAAATTATTATGAAAATGCACTTGTTGCACTTTCTCTATCCATATATTTAGCGATGAATATAATTCTTCGACAATAACAACTCCGAAATTGCGATCTTCTACCTTATGTTGAATGTTAACAATAAATCTCACAATCCAAGTTGTAACTTGTTGTATTTTTGTTAATGACGAAAATCTATTTTAAGACGGCTTCATCCCATGACGTCATGGTTGGCGTATGAATCCATGACAAAACGATGGTAGAATCCGTAAAGCGAACACTTTATCAATATTTACAATGTCATTAACAGATTTCAAAGCGTAATCTAAAAGTCGAGCGAGCAATAAAACGCCGCATAATTCTAACCGCGGAATAGAAAGGGTTTTTACGCGACCCGCCTTTAGCTTGGCAATCAAAAGGCGAATATTAACTTTGTGCTCCGAGTGCTTGGACCGAATGTACAACACAGCATAGACATTACCCTTTTCAAACGCATCGGCAAAACCTACTAAATGGTAATTGTTATCAAAACTCGCTACGATGTGGCGCGGAATGTCGATGCTAGCCAATGTTACGGCACGGATTGGAATGTCCCAGTTCAATCCAGGCTTCCACAACCATTGTAATAAACACTTTGCCGAAAACGTAACGGGAGAAATCCATTCAAGCGAATCGACAAACGTAACAAATATTGATAATATTAACTTTTCCGAATAAGTTATTTGGGAAGTCTTCACCCGGTACGAGAGCGAGTCTTAATGCTATCATGATTCAAATCGAAATCTATAGGTACTTCGCGATGTGAAGCTGGAATATCAGACAGTAATTCTGAACAGTTACTAGACCATTTACATAATTCAAAACCGCCAAGATGAAGCAACTTCACTAAATCTTGTTGTAATTTACGCGCCGATTCGAGCGTGGAAGCTCCGGTTAAAATATGTAACGTTCTTACAGCGAGAAAAGGTGCAGAAGCAGTTTCGTAAGTTACAGTTTGTAATTCAAATTCTTTGATCTCGTGATCAGATGATTCACGCCACAAAATGTGTTGATACGGTCTATCCTCCGGACGAACTAAGATTTGTCTTTACATTTTGCAGATATCTGCTGTAAAAACTATTTTATGCGATCTGAACCTCGAAATTAACTTCACAATATCTTGTTGAAGTTTAGGTCCTGTCAAAAGTATGTCATTCAATGACTGGTCAGATGTAGTTTTCGAACTTGCGTCAAAAACTACTCGAAGGTTCTTAGTAGAACCAGTGTCTTTAATCACACAATGATGAATAAAATATCTTCCAAACGAAGTTAATGAGCTTGTCACATATATCGTGTGACCTAAAAATTCATATTCTGTCATGAATTTAATATATGCCGATTTAAAATGTGGATTCCTCGAACATCGACGTTCAAGGTGATGCAGTCGAGATACTGCCGAATGATATGAGTCCTCAATTTCCGATGACTCTTCCTTGAAAGGGAGCGAAACAACGTGCCGTCCCGAAATATTTCTATAATCCTGAGTTTCAAAATTTGGGTCAGCTAAATTCAAGTTTTTGATATGTTTCCAGTCTCCCCGACGAATGGGAGAACTAGGGACATCTGCACAAATACTTGACAACAAAACGAATTCCCCATTAACATGCTCATTGGAGCAGAGGGAACGGATCCGAACATTGACGCGTTCTTTCTCTGCGGTGGCCGACCCTGTCTAATTCCTCGAATAGGAATATTTCGATTAGAACAGTCGAGGCCCAAACGAATTGAGCAGTCATGAGTTATGAAGTTAGCTTGACTTGAAGAATTCAATGAGACGCGGACATTTTGATAACGTCCATCTTTATCTTTTGCCTGTACGACGGCCGTAGATAATAAAGCGGACGAATTACTCGAGCTAGTTAACACCTCGGTGTTTTTAATTAGTTCCACATGCGGCGTGATACTAGTTGATAGAATTGTGTTAATAACCTGAGGCGGCGACACATACCTCTCAACAGTCGGTAGGTCGAAATTATTGTCGTCTGAACTTATCCGATTACCGAAAACCGAATTATAATTAACTTGGATATCATAGTACATTTTCATAAAACATGTATGACGATTCTGTAATTCCTCCATGCCACAATCTTTATTCTGAGCCGCTTCGAGGATCACGTACGACTCCAAGAAATCGTGCTTAACATACTCGATGTACCTGAACTTAACCTGTAGATAATTCTTATCTATAATATCAGCCGAATTTAATGCCTTTAATGAACAATTATAAATTTCAATCAAGGCCACATTAGCCATTCGATTTCTTACTGCTGCGATCGCCGCCATTGTAAATTTAGTTCCACTTGACAATAAAACCAATTCACGGAATAATAATCAACAATTATTTAGCAACAACAATACGACAATCGAGCGTGTGTGACTTACGTTTTTACGTGACAATAAAAACCAATTCACGGAATAATAATCAACAATTATTTAGCAACAACAATACGACAATCGAGCGCGTGTGGCTTACGTTTTATGTGACAATAAAACTAATTCACGGAATAATAATCAACACTTTGTAGGTTCAAAATGGAATCGATGGAAAATAGGTTAGGAAAACAGATAATCAAATCGATTCACCAAGTAGATAACAATAAACGATGATACGATAATAATCATCCGATAGTACGATAATAATCATCCGATAGTACGATAATAATCATCCGATAATACGAAAATACGATAATAATCCAATAATCCGGCTCGAAGGACCAAATGTTCGATCCAGGAACCGCGAATCGATTCCGGAAGGAAATGGAATGAATTTAGTGGACTGTAAAGGCGAGGTAGTACTTGGTAAATGACTTGATTTATCTGGGGAAAACAATAGTAAGGAATTACGTCATCTTGCTCACCTTGATTTGTGTATCTGCTAATGACGGCCAATCCCTCTGTTCCGGTAATAGTTGTGAAGTGACTTCCAGGTCCGGGCGATGGTTTTGAAGGAGGAACCTCCTTCTCCGGGCGCTAGTTAAGAAGTGATGGGGGGCGGTCTCGACCGTTCGAATGATACGATCCGAGAGTGGGGGTCAAGTAACAGGCTGATTAATGCATATTTTACACAGCCATGCCAACATGGCAGGACAAGGGTCGCAAGGTGACGTATAGGAGATAGGTAGACGGGGTAAAATTGAACATCACATTGGAACTCACAAAATGTCAATTCTAGGACCCAACAACATAAATAGTGAAGAAATATTGCAAAGGAAAGAAAAAAAAAAAAATAACAAGTACATCCAGAGTTAAATAGTTTCAACAGTTAATTTAGCTCAACCAGATGAAAAAAAACTGTACTAAGTAGTACTTATATTGTAAGATTGACGTACTAAATTTATCAAAGATATCAGAGTATTTGTTTCCCAGATGTTGAATTCGTCACATAGAGAATAGTATTGTGAGGTTGAAGAAGAATTATCACAATAATATGACAGACACTGTGAGTAAAGTGTGACAATATGCAGTTTTTTGTGACGTATCTAAGTTGGTGGGGGGGGGGGAGAAAAGGGTAGAAAGGAACATGGGAATGGGATAAAGGGAAGAGGAACGAGAGTAGATGGAAGTTTATTTTCAGTGATCTAGTTTGGGTGTAGTCGGGTCATGGATTTTTGTTTAATATCATAATAATAATAATAACATTTGGATGATTTGTATAGCGCCCTTTTTGTGAAAAATCACCTCAAAGGCACTGTACAGATCTTACTTTCTATTATCACATATTAATTCCTAGTTTAAATGAGAAAATATACAGGAGCATACTTACCTGGCAGGTTCCATCAGATAGATACACTTATTTGTTCGAGTTAAAAATGTCAATGTGGTAATAATTTATATTGAAACAAATTGTAGACTTGTAAATGTAAGGTTGTGTCCTTGAAGTAACAATATATGGAGGGATAGCTAATTTGTTTTACCCAACCCATCCGAAATTGTAATAAATCACTTTTTCCGAGTTTTTACATCGTACACCATGAGAGAGAAAGTGACAACTAATTTCTTGGACCGCTTCTATATACTGTCACAATGATCTTAAGCTGGCTATCTTCGCTGGTTAACGGCAGGACTCCGCCCACATTTTTTATTATGCCACTAAACTTGACACAACTAAACGGTTTTTTAGGTTAGATGCTATATTTTTGTTGATAAAAATACTGTGAAAAAGTGGCTTTACGAATACACAAAAACATTATGTCGATATGTGATATGAAAGGATGTATAAATACCCTAGCCTAGCCACGCCCAGATGCGCCGAGTCATGTTAAAATCATCAAAAACAAGTCCAAAACTGACTTCACTGCCTTGGCTTGGGCAACCTCTAGTATACTCTAAGGTTGTGTCACATTTTTGTGGCAAATTGTGTTATTATCCCAAAACAGCATTACCTAACCAAATCGGTTTCATCAGCCAGTTGAGAAATAACCTACCTAATGTAACTTGATTATTTTTTAAGGAATGCACTTTATTTACTAACTTTAATATTCATGCTGTAAAGCCTAAGATCTAGATTGAAAAAATATAGAACAAACATCTTGTCATATTTTTTAGCTAATAAATCTGTATTCCCAAACTCCACAGCTTATGATGGAAACAAAGATTTGATAACTATATTTTGTTCATCAAACAGTAAAAAAACTGTGCAAATATTATCTCTACAAATTTAATATATTTTTTATTATTCACAAAACAGATGTCTGATTTAGATTTAAATTCATTCACCCCAAGAAATCGACCGTAATTATCTGAATAAAAGTTGGTAATATTTGTATTTCGAAATTACAAAGAGTAAAATTTGTGCAAATTTCATGACGCCATAGAAAAAATAGATTTCAGTTTAAAAAATCAAAATGTGAATACCGCACAACTTCAACTTCTTCTAACTATCCGGAGCCGGTGGAACTATGGCAGCCCCAAGTTGGGTATGTTGTGAAACTGAAGGAAGGAAACTGGGGAGGGGAAAGAGAAGAAGAAGACGAAGGTCAAGAAGTACCTAACTATTCAGATCTGGTCACTCAACACTGCTAATGTTATATCAAGCAACGTTTCAATTCTGGATGGTTTCTGCCGATAATTTGACTATTCTGAAATTTCGAAAGATTACGAAATCCACCTCGTGGTTATTTATTGAATTGACAAAATGTATGCATTATGGTTAGATCGAGTTCTACAAAAAAAACTGTCAATGTTTAACATGAAACCGAATCAGACAAAACAATAAACCACCAGAACCGGTTCATAACGCCTACGCCACTGGAGTAATAAAATAAAATAATGGAATATTGACCAATATACCTGCGTCCCGTACAAAAAGCTATTACTTAAATGAAACATAGCTCATTTGTCAGCCGATAATGGCTCCCGCTGACTACCCAACCCTTGTTGAAAAAAACAAATAAAAAGCTTGCGGCCCTAAGGGCGATATTAGCGTGCAGGTAATCACGATTTATTACGTTGGAACAAAAATGATTTTATTTAATTATTTTTTAATCCTGTCCACACTCGTGGGTGTTTTAATTTCAAGGTAATTTAATGAAACCCCCATCAGTTGTGTTTGCGAAAAACAACTGTGATGTTTTTAAATCTATAATTTATTTATTTTTTTAAAAAGAGAGACAAACATTCGCGGGTCACGAATAACCTGACAATATTTGAAAAAACCTACCGCCATCATTACAAGTGGAAGATGTTGCTTGTGCAATGATGGAGGACTTAGCCAGCAGAGGAATTCCACTCAGCTACCGACCAGTGAACAGTTTTTTTTTGTATCTATATTTATTATGTAAGTACCGCGCAAGAGGCACAACGGTCCAGAACAGCGGGACTTTGGCATCTCCGAACGGGTATGTTGTGAGGCTGAAGGCTGAGGCAGGGAAGTAGATAGGGAAGAGGAAGGTTTGAAGGTACTTGGCTATTCAGGCCTAGTCACCAAACACGGCTTGAGCTATCAGCAACGTTTCGATTCTGAAAGGTAGTTTTTTTATCAGGGCTACCATTCTGGAATGTGCTGCAAATATTTCTACTATATCTTATTTTATATTGTTTATATCTGAATTAACGCAAATTAATTAAATACAATTTATTTGCAAACGCCGGGATTTTAACGCGTGGCCTCTGGCTTGGTAGTCGAGGATCTTAACCGCTCGACTACGGAGGTTGTCAAATGATCTATTATATATAACTAGTAGTTACCACCTGGTTTCATGAGTACCATGATAAATTTATGGAAATGTTTTTTTTCTCATTATTCTTTGCATTTTTCGACCAGACCTCCATAGCTCGACCCAATGACGTTGCCAATTGAAAATAATAATGGAAAATCAAGATAGAAGAAGCTGTGCAGATTTTAAAAGGCATAATTTAACGTATTTTATTGCCATATGCTAGACAAATTTATATTGCCTGTAGTTTAAAAAAAAAACCGGTTCTAAAAAATTGACACAAAACCAATAAAAAGCAGTAGGTGAGTTACCTACGTAAAAACACAAAAATGTATTATCATTTTATCTAAATGAGTAACATACTTACTGCTAGCTAAGTCCTCCATCATTGCATAAGCAACATTTCAGCTATGATGACAGTAGGAGTTTTTCAAATATTCTCAGGTTATTCGTAACCCAGGAATGTTTGTCTTCCTTTAAAAAAATAAACCAACTTGATCGTGCCATGTATTTCTCGGGCGTTCTCGACTTCTTACATTCACTTTCACATCATATGTAATTTTTACACTCCTTTATTCGTCCATTCTCTCTACATGCTGTAATAATAGAAAATAAGATCTGTACAGCTTCCTTGAGGTGATTTTTCACAAAAACGGCGCTATACAAATCATCCAAATATTATTATTATTATATTAGTATTCGAAACATCCTCAAGGTGATTTTTCACATAAATTGTGCTTAAAAATGATCCTTTTCATATAATTTTTATTATTATCACCGACCCTGCAGCTACCTACTAAAAAATACTAAAAAGGCTAAAAAAATGACAAAATCGTCGTTCCGTCTATTATCCCAATAACTCATGTGTTGTCTTTGACAACAGTTATTGTTTTTCGGGTCGCTTTGCCTTTTTTTTCGTCCGTACATGTTTTACGAGTCAGGTCTATCCCTCTTACAAGGGTGATGAACATCGGACGATCTTCGGCTCCTTTGAACACTCTGAAATATGGGATCCAACTTTCTGTCGCAACGGGCGAAAGACCCGACGTAATAATAATAATAATTTATAATTAATGCTTTTTGGGACCTCTCTCATTTAGTTCGGGGACGGACGGAGAGAGGGCGAATGATTCATTGGTAGTTTTGTCACGTTTATTTTTTATGTTTTTGTGCGAATCCACGAGTCTAAAATTATATTTATAAACTTAGTTTTTACAGGAAGGAAGATAAAGCCAATTAAAAACAGGTTTTTTTTAACTCCTATCAGACAAGGCTGTTCTTAGAAGGTCGGTATTAAATAAGAGCAGTTTGTCAATAATAATAATAATAACAGTGAACTTATATAGCGCAGTTTTGTGATATTTAACTTCAAGTGCGCTTCATACTAAATTAATTACGCTAGTAAGATTAACTAACAAGGAGAAAATAATACATGGTATGTTTACAAATTAAAACTATTTAAAATCATGATCGTTATCATAAATCATGAGAGAAAAGGTTCTGATACGGGTATAACAGTGCATGTGTACATCAACAGATTAAAAAAAACAATTTACCAGAAGCTAAGAGTATAAAAATTTAGATGAAACGTATGAATTCATAATACATATTTGTCAAATCAAAGAAAAGGAAATTAGATTGAGGACATTTAATATGTTGGTACTTAAAACATTAATATTCAAGTATTATAAGTAAACGATTCTAAAAATGCAAACAATGTAAATATATCAAGTAACAAAAAAAAAATAAATATTTTATGACAATGAGTATATGGTTTTCAGTAGATAGTGAGGACATTGAGTTATAATGATAGAAGTAAGGAATAGACCGAAACAAAGCAAATTAGGGACATTTTTAAAGAAATTAAATTAATAAGTTACGTTTTGTGTGTAGGATTTTTAAACAGTTTGGTTTTTAAGACTCGTTTGAACTCTGCTAGGTTCTGTATGTTGGTAAGTTTTGTGGGAAGCTTTTTCCAGATACACCAAAAGCGCGATCATAGTAGACAGGTTTATTTGATCGAGATGGTTCAATTAATCGAACAGCAGTATCTACATCTGCTGACCTCAAAGTAAGCTGTCTACTATTTAAGGCTTGTCGGACACACAGTTCCGATATATAGGCTCTATAATATAATAAGTAATAATCCATAATAAGTTCAATTATTAGGAGTACAACTTTGCTTCCGCCGTTTTTTTCGAAATTCGAGGCTTTTTTGTCAATAATTGGTTCTACATTTATAATTCAAAGTATTGTCCATCGCTGGCCACTAATTTCTCCCATCTTTCGGGCGGCGTACGAATCCTGCATTGAAAAAACTGGTCATCTTTCGAAGCGATCCACGAATGTGCTGGTCAGCCAGGTCGTGTGCCGTTAGTTGAAACGAGTGCCAGGAGAAAATATGACGCGCAAGAGGAATGAAAAATAAAATTTGGAAGACCGAGAGAGAGATGACACGACCACGAAAATAGTTTTCTGTTTTCCGTCCAATCCTCAGAGACGTTGAGGTTGTACCCTTGACGGCCTCCGTGGTTGAGTGGTTAAGATGCCAGAGATCGCGGGTTCAAATCGACATTATAAAAAAATATTTAATTAATATACGTTATTTTACATTTAACTAATTTCATATATTAAATTTTCAGAACATTTTAGAGTGGTAGATCCTGGTGAAAGACCACTTTTTAGAATCGAAACGCTGCTTGAAATGAAATGTTTGGTGACCAGATCTGAATAGCCAGATAATTCTTAACCTTCCTCTTCCCTGTCTCCTTCCCCTTCAAACTACCTTCAGCCTTACAACATACCTCGATTGGGATGCCATAGTCCGACTGGTTCTAGACGGTTGGGACTCTAGTATACTTTTGTGAAACCAGTAAAACCCTTGTACGACATTTAATTCCAATTTGCCTCGGCATGATATATTATTATGAGAGCCCTACGAAAGGTTCCTAGAAAAAGCTACTTACATATTTTGACTAATTCGTATTATACTCGTACATGTATTTTACCCTTGAAGTAACAATATATGTAGAGCGAGCTAATTATTTTTACCCAACCTATACAAATTTGGGATAAATCACTTTCTCCGGGCTTTTACGTCGTACACCACGAGAAAGAGAGAGACAACAAAATTTCCCAAATTATCACACCGCTTTAAAGTATTCTTAGAATGTTCTTCGTGTCCCGCGTCTCTGTTGACTCCGCCCACACGTTTTGATACGCGAAATAAATGAACATAACTCAACGGTTTATTAGATTACATGCTATGTTTTTGTTTTTAATAAAACTAACTAACTAACCATCACGCGTCCTCGACTTCTTCTTCCATTCACTTTCGCATCATATATTCTTTTCATACTCTTTTCTTCGTTCATTCGCTCTACATGCGCAAACCATCTAAGCGTCCCTGTCTTGATCCCATTCATTACGCTCACATCAGCCTTGCATTCTTTCCGGATATCCACATTTTTAATACGGTCATACATGGTTTTACCGCACATGCGTCTCAAAGATCTCATTTCCACAGCATTCAATCTACTTTCATCCTTTCTCTGCCAGTTCCGTGCCTCTTTGCCATACATCAGGGTTGGTATAAGCACTCCATTGTGGACTGCTAGCTTCGCTTCTTTGGACAATTTCTTATCTGCGCCAACAGCGTTCAGTCCTCCATTAATGGAGCTTTGTTTAAAACAATACTGTGAAAAAGTGGCTATACGAATAAATAAATCCATTATGTCGACATGTGCTATGAATGAATGTACGAGTATAAATACCATAACCCTAGTCCTAGCCACGCTTAGGGTTTGCCGAGTCTGCTCTCTCTTGTATATTATTGCTCTGAGATTTTACTGTTATACTTCTAATTGTCAGAGACCTCCAGTAATCAGACATCAGGCTTGTCTTTTTACTCTATACATATCTAGCCGGTAATACATACACGTATTTGGTACCGATTGCAAAAACACCAAATAAACCATGTTTTTTCGATTCATCGGAATTTTTTTCGGCAACGTTTCTAACATGTTTACGGTTTCGCGAATAGCATCGGCGTTCTACACAAAAGGCTCATTCGCATAACTCGGACTTTATCGCCTTTTATACCTTATTTATTGCATATCCCACTGCGACCAATTAAGGGAGATGATATATATTTCTGCTTTTAATGACTTCAAATTATATAGGAAGGTGAATAGTTATTATTCTTTTCTCGTCGTGTTTCTCGGACATTAATGTTCATCTGCCCGAGTTAATTAATTACTGCTGATGTAGATGTTTCGTTATTCCTTTATGAAAATAAATTAATGTTTGTTGAAACAATTTGGTTAACAGTTGAATTTCCATCTCGGACTTGAGAGTGATATTGTTCACCTTCTGTTCATGTTTTGCATTCAATTATTTTACCAACAGCAATTCCATCGGATATTATTTTAATTACAGTCAAACTTGGTTATAACGAGCGCGAAGGGACCAACAGAATTTGATCCTTATAGCCATTACTCGTTTTAAACGTAAATAAGTAAAAAAAATACCTCCTTTTTTTAATATGAATACCGCAAAAGAGTCTCAACTGCTCCCAACCGTCTTGAACCAGTGAGACCATGGCATCCCCAAATAGGGCATGTTGTGAGGCTGAAGGTAGTGGGGAGGGGAAGAAAATAGGAAAGAGGAAGGTTGGAAAGTACCTGGCTATTCAGATCTGGTCACCAAACACGGCTAAAGCCATTTCAAGCAACGTTTCGATTCTGAATGGTGGTCTTTCACCAGGGCGATGCTTAGAGTATCTACCACTCTGAAACGTGCCGCAAATATACTTTTTATTATTTTTTTATATGAATTAAATGTGTTAATGTTATGACACATATTAATTAAACAAAAGTTATTGGCGCACGCCGGGTTTGAACCCGCGACCTTGGATTCGTAGTCGAGCGTCTTACCACTCGACCATGGAGGCTGTCTACCTACTAATAATGATATTTACACCAGGGTATGAAAGGTTGCATATTATAAAGCAACATATTTTTTTATTACGAAAATCATGCTCAACTAACTACGAAGTGATTTAATTTGTTATTACACTAATAATAATAATAAACTGTTTGCACAGTACTGGATAGAAATGTTTCTTAGAGCGACAACTATCAGGGATTATAAACCTTATTTTTAAAAGTTATTTGCTGAAAGTCCGCCGACGTGCCGAACGGGTGGCTTTCTTTGTCTCGTTAATGACATTATTAGTCTGACTGTTTCGAGAATTGAGTTTTTTTTTCTCATACCCGGGCGCATTGAGTTGACAATATTATTTGGTCGTTATATCAGTGAAGCGACCTCGTTATAAACCATTGTATGAAAATAAGCCCGAACCAACATATAATTAAGTAATTGCTCATTATAGCCGTGACCTCGTGTCGTTATAACCAAGTTCGACTGTATTTAAAGACTTTTTAAAGAAGTCAAAAAGATCTTGGTTTATCCAAGACACCATCTAGGTATTCAATATGTTCTCAATTTGAGCTATTCATACCATTACGAGATTGGTAGCCTTATAAGGAAAGAAATATAAAAATAATATATCAATAATTTTCAAGGAAGTATGAAATCGATTAAAATGCTAGTTTCTAATAAGAGAGACGTTACGCAAAGACGTTACTCCCGGATAGAGTGGAGATTCCGAGTTCGAGTCTTGGTCGCAACCGTTATTCTTTCTAGTTTATGGCTTTTTCTGTTCCATATTTACATTGAGATTTTGGATATAATTTCAATAATATTTTTTGGTTTTGGTTTTTGTCTCTTTCATTTCGTATTATTTGTCTCTTTCTTTCTGTTCCTTTGTTACAATTTAACTGTTATTCTATTTTTTATCAATATTCTCTTTTGTTATATTATGTTCTCCCTCTGTATTTATATATATACCTGTACACTTTGTATTTTTTGTTAAGTTTAATTTTGTATCCTGATTATGCTTAGACTAAGCAAAACTAAAAAAAATAAAATAAAAAATCCTAAAATCCTAAAAAATAAAATTTAATCTGTGGTCTTATACAAAGTTATTATTACATTTTCATTGAATAATTAATATCAAAATAAAGAGCATACAGCTTGAGAGTTAATTCAAATTGAAAAAAGGATATTATTTTGTTGAAAATATAGAGCTATCTTCCGACACATCTTTGTCGACGAACAAGAAAAAATTGTGTATTAATTTTGGTTTTTTTTTTTAAATAAATTTACATTCCCGTGTTGCGAATAACTTAAAGATATTTGAAAAAGTACTACTGTCATCGTAATAAGCGGAAGATGTTGCTTGTGCAATGATGGAGGACTAAGCTGGCAGAGGAATTGAACACACAACGACCGGGTGGGAATCGACGCGTTTGTCTACTCAGCTACTAACCGGTCGAATATTAGTACAGCGCGCTATTAAAACCCTTTAGTGAAAAATCCGCCCTTTTTAAAATCCGTCCTTAAAAGCGGAATCCCAAACGCACGTAAGGACCAAGAACTCGGAATATTTCATACAAAAAATAGTCTGCCTCGTATGGTGAAAACTACACACCTCTCTATCTACACAGCCAAAACATCCATATTTCGATGTGGTTAACCTTCCAATAGGATCCACCAGTGATTTATCACGTGACATTCGAGCTTTTATGAAATTCGCCATAGAAAATAACTTAAATTCTTCTACTTTCCGCAATGATGTCTTCAATTTTTTACCTAGATATAATTTTAATCACTTTTGTTGGAATTGCCGCTCTAAAGCGTCCAAACTAGCGACATCCATGTTACCATAACCCCATGGCATCTACCTTCACAATAATAGTGTTTGAGGTTTTATTGTGGCCTTAAATCTCTTACTACATAAGTTACATGGAAGTTTGAGTATGATGTTGAACGGTTCTGATAATTTGTAACTCTCGAATGTCTTCATTAAGTTGTTTAGTCCATAATAACTAGAGACTGGCACGCAACGATGACTCCATCTAGAAATTATTTTAATAAACCACAGCTTTCAATTCTTTACAATCGTGAAATTTTGAATTGTGAAACCTTAAAGGCTTTGAGTATTTTGGCGAAATTAAAATTGGAGCAAACACTTTAGTTCGCCTTGTCTTACTTAAAAAGGAGTGTGAAAAGAATATATGATTCGAAAGTAAATGGAAGAAGAATTTGGAGACGCCTGAGGAAGAAATGGCACGATCAGTGAATCAATTACATCGGGCCATGTGAAGAGTCAGAATAATAAAAGAGTTTGTATGAATGTGAATGAAGCAAGGATCGTGTGCCAAGACAGAGTTGTATGGCGGTCCGTCCTCTTTGCCTACCCCTGCGGTGAAATGGCGTGATTGTTAGTTAGTTAGCCTTTCATTTTTTAATGTATATTTCAAAGCGCTATATTTGTTTATATACAAAAAATACATAACACGAAATGGGAAAAAAGAGCAACAGAGAAAGAACAACACATAGATAATATGTTAACGAAGCAGTGACAAAAATATACATTTGAAAGAACATTCGAGTCAAAGCTCGAATAAGGTTCCAAAACGACTGTATCCATGCAATAGTAAAGAATGTCAAAATTCATTTAGACTGGTACCAAAATTTTCAAGACCATGGCTTGAGTTAACAAGTTTTGACACTCTGGACAGTGGAGAATGATACTCATAATTAGTAGAGTGATGATTGAGGAACAGCAATCAATTGTTTCTAAGTCTTCAACAAAGAATGTTAAACTAAATGAGTTGCAACAAAGAAGGTGAGTCAATAATAACACATTATCTCTTGATACCAATAACGTTGTGAGCTGAAAAAAGTTGCTTTGACCTTGATAATAAAAACCGAAAAAAACCTAATTTATATTTTGATGATGGTGTACAGTGTGCGCTCTACATCGATATAAAATTTAAAACAAAAAAAAATATTACGCACAAAATTTTCAACTGCTCCGAACTGTCAAGAACCAGTTGCACTATAGCATCCCCAACTTCGGTATTATGTGAGGCTGAAAAAAATGAAGAAGGGAAAGAGATGAGGATGAGGAAGGTTGAACAGTACCTGGCTATTCAGATCTGGTCACCAAAACGGCTAAAGTCAATTAAAGCAACGTTTCTATTCTGAATGGTGGTCTTTCACCAGGGCGATACTGAGAGTATCCACTAACATGGAACGTACCGCAAATTATACTAGCTATGCATAATTTTATTTTATTATAATTTAATGTGAAATAACACACATATTATTAATAGTCGAGGATTTTAACCGCTCGATCACGGAGGTAGTAATAAACACTTTTTTTTCCATTTCTGAGATGAGCCGACTTCCAAAACGCGTCAAATTAAACCAAATTATATGTAGCGTAGTGATAAAAAATCTATGAATGATAGAGCAAACTGAAAGCATAACTCTACACTATTTTATCTTTTAAAAAAAATAGCTTTGTCAAAGAATTCAATATGTGAAATGAAGGGTGTTTTATAGACAGCTTTTACACGGTTCAAATGAACGGTGTAACCATTTAGTTCATAAGAAATAAAATCATAACTCCACGGATAAAAGAATTGTGAAGTTGGATAACAATGTCCTTTCCATGGGTGACGAAATGATGATAAAAATCACACTTTGTCGGTGAAATTCTGTCGAATAAGGTAAAGACGGTTTTTAAATCTAGCTGAAAATTTTAATGTCCGTGGAGAATTGAATTTATATTTTTATTCATGAAACCATCCAGGACTTGAGGATTATAATTTCAAGGGTAGGAACATTTTGAAAAAGGTTGGCAACAAATTATAACACTTGTCCAAGCTAAAATATTTCTACACAGAGGTAGGCAGAAAACACTTTATCGCATCACAATCTTCGTGTCACTAATATTCAAATATAGTTAAAGATATGAAAAAATAACTTTGTACAAGACCACGAATATTATTTTATTTTATATGGCCGATCGGTTTCGCTTAGCCTAAGCATCATCAGGGTACAAAATTAAACTAAACAAAAAAAATACCAAGTGGGCGTTTATGTATACGCCTGTTCAAAAGAAAAGGTGAATTTTGGATTTTCGCGGGCTGTGTAGATTTGAAAGAACATGTATTGAATTTTGCGTTAAAAATGCAATAAAATGCTACAACGCACTTAAAATGTTGGCTGTGGCATTCGGCGAGTCTACTTTGTCTCAAAAAAGTGTTTATAAGTGGTACAAGCGCTTTACAGAAGGCCGAGAAGATGTTAATGACGATGAGCGTCCTGGAATTGTGGAAAAACAAATCATGGATTTTATTCTTTGATCCTTTTTTTTTCACAAGTAAAAAATCGAAAAACACACAAAAACGTGATTTACCTTTCCAGTTGTAAAAACAAACCACTAATCCAAAATGGCTGATAATGCTAACATATGATAAACATATGTGTACCAACATAACAAAAAAAAATCGATAATCGAACGTACACAGCCCGCGAAAATTCAAAATTCACCTTTTCTTTTGAACAGGCTATGTACATACAAATGGAGAACAAATTATAAAATAAAATAATCAAACAATAAGAAAATAATAGAATAACATTTAAATTTTAACAAACGAACAGAGAGAAAAAGATAAATAAAATGAATTGAAAGAAACATAACGGCAACTGAGAAGGTGATTTATTGACAAAATTTATGAGTTTTCAAGAAAATTCGTAATATTGAATTACTGGACAAATTTACCTGATTATATTATTTCTTTTTCTAGTTCTTCTAAATTATTTATTCTGTAGCCATGATCATTTTTGTGAAGAATATGAGCACCGGTGGTTTTATTGCAGGTATGATCTTTATCAATAAGGTGATCAGCGGATTCAGAAAAACCGTGGTTATTTGAACATCTAAGATGTTTTTTGTTTCTAATATTGACATTACCCGTGATTTTACCAATATAAAATGCAGAAAAATCACTACAAACCAATTTATAAATTCCTTAGTAACTTAGTGTTACATCTTTATCTTTAGAATTGATGGGAAATTTACGTAAATAATTGTTTGTATTTGTTCTCCCTCTGTATATACGAGTATATATATATTTAACCGCACACTTTGTATTTTTTATTTAGTTTGATTTTGTATCCTGATGATGCTTATGCAAAGCGAAACCGGTCGGTCATTAAAATTAAAATAATATTTGTGGTCTTATAAAAAGTTATTTTTTCATTTCTTTAAATATGTCAAACCGCAAAGTGATTGATTTGTACGAAAATATTCAAACATAGTCTCTAAGGTATCCACGGTTTTTGTTTTCTGTTATACTAGTTACTGACTCATGAAAATATTCGAGTCTGTTTGCTGCACCTACGATTTTTTTTTTCTCGCGCTTCGGATATATTTTATATTTTCACTTTATATTCAAATAACTCCTTTTGATATACCTTATATTATTATATGTGGGGTGTAAATAAATGCTTTTATTACCCTATGCATGTAGGCATTTTTTACCTAACATTATTCTTTCTTTGTGTACCCTCTTTCTCACTGTTTTTTAACATTCCCGGATAACGAATAACCAGACAATATTTGAAAAACTCCCACTGCCATCATAATAAGCGGAAAATGTTGCTTGTGCAATGATGAAGGAATTAGCTAGCAGAGGAATTAAACAGACGACGCCCGGGTGGGAATCCGACGTATTTGTCCACTCAGCTACTAACCACTATCACTATCTGTGCCACTATCAATTATCTCTTAAAACATTTGGTGAATAACTATTTTTTTTTAGATCTTTGTTAAATTAATATTTTTTTACGCTTTACACATCCGAACCTTAATATCCATTATCTTCGATAGTGGAGATAATTCAAAACGCGAATGAAATAGCTAATAAGAATTTATTACAAAGTATAAGATATTATTGGTGGATAGATGTAATCGTTGAATTTAACATAAAACATGCATAAATTATAAATTAATAGCATGTTTATTTGTGTTGATAATAATTTTTAAATTAATCATTTTATTTACATGTTTCTAAAGTGATCAAGTTATAAAAACAATATTTTCATATGAAGATACTTTATTTGGAATATGCAACAAGGTTTTCACGGGTAATAAGTAACAACTAGTCATCTCAGAATTCTTATAGAGCAACGAGTTATCGTTTGAAATGAAAAGCTAGAAAATGCTATTTAAATGGCATTTTAGGGAGATTATCCCAAAATTGCGCAGTATAAATGTATTGTTTTTTTTATTTTTCAATTTTATCTATTTATATTAGAGTATTATGTTTTTTTTTTTATAATAAGTTATTTCGATGGAAATTTAATAATACTGGCGACCTAGGTAGAAAAAATGTCGAATTCCTGCCTGAAATACAGAGGACGTTAAAAATATTTCAAATTATAATAATAGTGTCGGAATGTTCAACATTTAAAAACCAAATAAAGAACGGCAATTTTGTAGGCGGCAAAAGGTCGAATTAGCCATCAAGTATCTCGGCCTTCCTCCACAAAATCTACCATCAATAAATCACTGCCTGCTAAAAATATTTCTTTACGAAAAAAAAAAAACACAAAGGATCTATAAGAAAATGACAAATGACCAACGTGGGAATCGAGCCCGTAGCAGGTAGAACAAACTAGATCCTTGAACCATTATCCACGGGTAAATTTTGGAGATTTGGGCAATTTTTATAGCCGGACAAAGAGAATTATTCAACACTGAGACGCTGTGGATATTTCTCAATTCCACGAGTGATTTTTGGCTAAAGTGCGATTTTTGCCGGTAGATTTGATGCTTATTGTGGTCTTGTATGAACTATAATTTGACCAAGTTCTCACGATTTTGGGAAACAGGTGATTTGGTTTGTAAGATGTGTTTTCTTGGGGAATGAAAAGATGCCGCAATTTATGGAAAGGAATACAGAATAGTTTGGTCGTTATATGAAACGAACCTAACTAACTGCCCATCGTGGATTTCCCCAGTAAGTAGACACAGAGGATGGAATGTTATAAACGTATTTACTGGCTTACAGTACACACAAAATTCTCAAGCATAAACAACTTCTTTTCTGTTTTTGATATAACCGTCCTCAAGTATGTGATTCACACTGAACCTGACTGTTTGTTCCATCTACGGGTAACAAATTATATAAATATTTAAATAATATAAAATAAATAGACAATGGTCACAACCGAGACATGAACTTGGATCCTCTACTATATCTGGGAGTAACGCTTTAAACAATTCGGCCATTAGGACCCTATTAGAAACTGGCATTTTAATTGATCTCATATTTTTATTGAAAATTATGAATATTATTTTTTAGTTCTTCTTGTCTCGGTTATATTGTCTTTTTATTTTCTTGCTTTTTCTATTTCATATTTGTGTTTCATATTATATGGATATTAATGAAATATTCCAATTTCAAAAAAACATCTCATTTTTTTTTATATGCCTCCCTTTCTTGCTTTTATTTAGTGAACTTACTGTCTGGCATTACTTTTGGATCTTTTTATTTGTAAATTATTAAGTAAACTTGGTGAAATTTTTGCATTAATTATTTAGTTTTAAATAAGTTTTTAAAGTTTATTTTTAAATATCAGGACATTGGAAGTGGAAAATTTTGAAGCAGAAGGATATACAAGTATTTTGATATATTTTGCCAACTTTTATCTGATTGGTGGTAAATTCGATATGCTATTGGACAGTGACAGACTGGTGAGGGACAATTGAATCATTCATACCAACGTCCGGTTCCGCTCAGTGCCGATATTGCTCTTTATTGATATAGAACATCAATATCGGCACTGAGCGGAACCGGACGTTAAATAATTATTTTGGTGTGAATTTTTTTTTTTAAACCATCACTAAATAATATTTTTAATAATTAACAATTAATAAAAAATATTATTTAACGATGTAGGTATATTGAACAATTTTTTATAAGCCAATATTTTGGTTTGTAGTCTTGAACAGTGGTACAAGTACAGCTTGAGTAGGTATATTGAACAATTTTTATAAGCCAATATTTTGGTTTGTAGTCTTGAACAGTGGTACAGTTTCTTGAACGATGTAAGCGTGCAGTTTTAGGGCCAGTTGTTTGAACGACAGTCACATTTGACATCGTTACAAATCGACAGTTAGCGCCATTTCGAATGTTTTGACATTTGACGGTTCCCTGTTAGCTGTCGATGTTCGGCCTGTCAGCATTTGGTTATTTTTTGATAATGTTATGCTTGGCTAATCAACCCATCCAAGATAAAATTTGACAAAACGCTGTCGGGCCGAAAAAAGACGGTTAAAAAGGACCGTTCAAATGTCTAAAATATTAAAAATGGCTATTAAATGGGTTTATTTATAACGATGTCAATGAAGTCCTTAAATATTTATTTATTTATTTTTATACTAACGGCCCATTGTCCAATTACAAAAAAATACATAAAACGAGTTTAGGAAAAAGAGCAACAGAGAAATAACAACACATACATTATATTTTAATGAAGCAATGACAAAAATATACATTAGAAACAACGTTCAAGTCAAAGCCTGAACAACGTTTTGGTAGATTCGTAAAGAATGACAAAAATCATTTGTACTGGTACCAAAAATTATTACCACATCTTATTTAACATGTCTCGACATTCTGGACAGTGGAAAATAATACATACAATTAGTAGAGTGATGATTGAGGAACAGCAATATATTGTTTCTGAGTCATGGATGTTGAACTGGATGAGCTGCAACAAAGAAGGTGAGTCAATAATACAATTGATGATTTTGAAAATGCAAATTTAATCAAAGTCTTTCCTACGCTTTCCTAATGAAGAAAATTTTAATATTTGGAAATTTTAAAACCTTAAATATATGTTTGACTCTTTTTATAAGTCAATTTTTCGTTACGTTGATCACTAATTTCATTTCTTCTTTACTATTCTCTTTCTTTACTTAGAAGGCTTTGCGTATTCGTAGTTTGAAAACAGTACGCTGTCCTTATCTAAGAGCTTACTTTATAATATGGCTACCCCCATAAACAAAATAGATATGTGTATTGTTGGCGATGTATTGGGCATTTTTATTCCAGAAACAAAAGAACTGGCGGCGTGACACAAGAATGGCGAAATAATATTTGGAAGACAAAGGCCTCGCGCGTGCACAGTTGCCGGGAACATCTCCAGAATTATTATCCCGGGGATAGGCGTTGAAAACATGTTGTTACCCGCACAGAAGGAATGGTTCCTTTTATTTATTCTGTCTAACTAACTAGCCATCACGTCGTTTCAATATCCAACGCCACACAACTCTATCATGGCGCACACTCCTCGCTCCATTCGCATCCATACATTATCTCATACATACTCTTCTGTTATTTTGATTCTTGACATGGCCCGACTTGATCGTGCCATGTTGTATTCCTCGGGCGTCCGCGACTTCTTCATCTATTTACTTTCTAATTTTAAGACCAACGCAACTATGTTCAACTCGTAAAGTAATTTCATTAATGAGCTAATGGGTTGTCAAAAATATATCCAAAACTAAAACAAGAAATCACATTGTTGGTTTGATATTTTTAATTGTTCAAAAAAAATCGATCTGTATTCCGGGTAGAAACAGATACTTAAATTACTATTTCAGTTCGAAAAGCAATATTTCGAACAGAATTCATTATGAAATTGGAATTGAATGCTTATTTTTTTTTTAAATTGTATCAATAATCTACAACACAAATTTAAAACAGAAAGAAAAAAAAATGATGGTAACAACCGAGACTCGAACTGAGATCCTCTACTCTATCCGGGAGTAACGCTTCAACTTATTCGGCCAATGGGGGCTCATTAGAAACCAACATTTTCATTGAAGATTATAGATATTATGTTTTCAATTTTTTCCTCCGATTTATCATTTAGCTTAGCGGATGGATTATTGATATTATTTAGAAATCATTTTCGTTGTCCTCAAATGTTTAAAAATCCATATGGATTCACGATTAATAATGCCAAATACAAAAGGTTTCCCAGCCCTGCCCTGCAAGATGGAGATATTTGAATATTTTCACATTTCGCCAGCTTAACCTGTTACGAACTGTCATCGCCATTTTTTTATACCGCGAAACACATAAATTCAATATTCCCTTTTTGAATTTGATTCTTTTGGGAAGCCAATGGGCAGGCTTCGTTCGGGCCACTCTTTGTTTTGCAAAATTGAATATATTTCAATGTTTGTAGAGCACAGTGGAAAATTTCGTCCAACACTGCCAGCAGTGAGAATCCAATGAAAACACAATTATTCATTTTATTTTTTGATAAGCGTAATCTGTATAGCCTACATAACCTATGCTAAGTATTTAAATCCACTCTGATATAATGTGATATAATTTATCTTAAGTTTAATATTAATATGATTGATTTCTTAGCACTTTTTGGGACAACACATTTAATTTTGAAGGCCTGCTTGGTCGAGTGGTAAGACGCTCGACTACGTATCCAGAGGTCGCGGGTTCAAACAAATACATTTCATGTCATTTTTGTTAAATTGACCTAGAAATATAGTTAGTTATTTATTATTTGTTTTAAGGTAGGTATAAGATGTATTAATTAATTGAAGCCTACTTGCTTACAGGTTATTCGTAGGTTAGTTTGTTCATTCGTCAGAAATAAGTAAGGAAATATTTTGAAATAGTTTGTCACTAGTTTTAAGATCTTGGTTAGGGGTTGAAAGATATTTTATTTTATTTTTTTATAGTTAATACCGCACAAGAGTCCCAACTGCTCCCAACCGTCTAGAGCCAGTGAGACTATGGCATCCCCAATTGGGATATTTTATCAGGTTGAAAGTAGTGGGAGGGGAATGAGATGGGAAGACGTAGGTTGGGAAGTACCTGGTTGTTTAGATCTGGTCACCAAAATGGCTAAAGCCATTTCAAGTAACGTTTCAATTCAGAATGGTAGTCTTTCACCAGGGCCATACTATGAGTATCTATCACTATGGAACGTGTCGCAAATATACTATATATTATTTTACATGAATTTAATGTATTATGACACATATTAATTAAATAAAAGTTATTGGCGCACGCCGGGTTTGAACCCGCGACCTTTGGATTCGTAGTCGAGCGTCTTACCACTCGACCATGGAGGCCGTCAATTACATAACATAATTAGGTAAATTGAACATGTTGTATGTCATACATAATTGAAAATATCTTTTTTTTCTTATCAATTTTATAATGATTATCTTCATATACAATTCTTGCTGTTACTTTATTGTTACACTTTCTATACAATGTACTCTTTCTGTAAAAGCCCAATGGCCGTTTATCAATTAAATAAATAAATTACAATAACTTGCAGGAAAGAATCATTAAAACATCTAATATTAGATGCCTAGAAGGTTTGGAGATAAATACCACAACATTTGGCATAAGAGGCGGCAGAACTCATAAAAGGGTTTGTATCATGTAATGTAGGTAGGCAGATGTGATGTCACGCCACAACTTTGTACAGTAAACACTTCCCGTTTCATTCGCAGGCATGTACAACAGCAATAAGTTGTGCCGACTTTGATAATCCTAGGTACTTTTGGTACATGTTTTATCTCGTCCAAATGCTCTAGAGTCCTGTTTATCTATTTTACAGTGATATTGTTAGAAATCTATCTACATATTATTATATGATATTATATTGATTTGATATTCAATTTCACCTTTGTTAGGCCAGCCCATTAAATCTCTCGACAAGACAAACAGTTAATAATTCACATCGAAACGTTCCCAAAGGCGATGTCTGTTGTATTTCAGACTGTATAACTGTTGGGATGAGCTTGGCGTATGCTTGTAAAACGTGTTTCTAAAGATGGCTGTGTTTCGTACACTTTATGTATTTTTCAAGAAACATGAAATATGATAAATTTGAAGCAAAAAATAGATTTGGTAGCACAACTGGTAAATGTGTCCTCCAGAGAGGAAATGGTTAAAAAAAGTTTACTCATGTAACTCAATTCTCTCAATGAATTACCTTAAGCAATTCAAAAAACTGTTCAAAACTGCATATTTAACTAGTTTTTTTAACAAAGTGTCACTTAAGCCCTTTTGGTTTTCCCGCGATGATTTTTGTGAAAAAGTATATAAGCAAGGAATTGACAAGTTTGTTGGATAATTTGTACGTGAACGGTGACATAGAAAAAGGTCAGTTTGTCTTATGTTTCTGGAAGGTGTATAAAACTAAGTAGTTAGCAACAGTCGAGCTTCAAGATAACAATTTTAAAAAATAAGGAAAGCTCACTTTTTCTTTTTCGATTCTCAAGTGTGTGTATTTTAATTTATTTTGTATGACCGACCGGTTTCGAAAAGCCTAAGCATCATCAAAGTACAAAATTAAACTAAACAAAAATACAAAGTTTGCGGTTATATATACATTTAAACAGGGGGAGAACACAATATAAAATTAAATAAGAGAACAGACAGAAAATAATAGAATAACTTTTGAAATTATAACAAAAAAAAAGCAAAGAGAAAGTCACCGACAATATGAAATGAAAGAGGCAAAACGTAGGTAGTTCAATTATTCGAAAGGAGTATTAAAATAAAAATGAACGAATAAAACATCCTATACATATCATGCACTGTGGACTGTAGTCAGAGGGAGAACATAATATAAAATAAAACAAGAAAACAGTGAGAAAATAATACAATCATATTTAAAATTATAACAAAGGAACAGAGAGAAAGAGACAGACAATATGAAATGAAAGAGGCAAAACGTAGGTAGTTCAATTATTCGAAAAGAGTATTAAAATAAAAATGAACGAATAAAACATCCTATACATACCATGCACTGTGGACTGTAGTCAGAGAGAGAACATAACATAAAATAAAACAAGAGAACAGTGAGAAAATAATACAAAAATATTTAAAATTATAACAAAGGAACAGAGAGAAAGAGACAGACAATATGAAATGAAAGAGGCAAAACGTAGGTAGTTCATTTATTCTAAAGGAGTATTAAAATACAAATGAAAGAATAAAACATCCTCTAAATACCATGCACCCTGGACTGTAGTTAGAGGAAGAACACAATATAAAATAAAACAAAGAACAGTGATAAAATAATATAAAATTATAACAAAGAAACAGAGAGAAAGACAAAGACAATATGAAATGAAAGAGGCAAAACGTAGCTAGTTCATTTATTCTAAAGGAGTATTAAAATACAAATGAACGAATGAAACATCCTCTAAATATCATGCACGCTGGACTGTAGAAAGAGGAAGAACACAATATAAAATAAAATAAGAGAACAGTGAGAAATAATAGAATAATATTTAAAATTATAACAAAGGAACAGAAAGAAAGAAACAGAGAATATGAAATGGAAGAGGCAAAACGTAGGTAGTTAATTTATTCGAAAGAAGTATTAAAATAAAAATGAACGAATAAAACATCCTCTAAATATCACGCACCCTGGACTGTAGTAGAATGAATCGTTTATAAATAATATAGATGTATCTCCGCTGTATTTATTGATTATTTGAACAATGTTACCGATACAATATGTCTGCCAGGAATGTTATTATTTATTATACCTCTAATGGGCCCATATTAATTTACATAATACTCCGAAGCGATGGTTTTAACAGATATATTTTTTCGTGCTTACGTTTTCACTGGCGTTGTCCGAATGTTTTTATTAATTGCTTCTCAATCTGTGCATAAAAAAACAATTAATTTAATTTATGCAATCGTGAGTTATTGCGCCTAATGCCTTCAACGCCTACGCGAGGTCTTGAGGTTGCAGTGTTCTAGTGGATTTGCATAAACTAACCGTTTTCTTTATAATTTCACGATGAAAATTTTATATGACAGCTAGAATTTCGTTAAAAAGACTAAGGCGGCAGAATTTAGATTTGGTTAGTTTTATTTTTTTATTTGGCAAACATTAATAAAATAATAATTTTTCTTGTCAAAATTTCAGAGCGAAACTTTAGTGAATTGTACATTTATAAGGGCACTGTGCCAATCTATAACTAGCCAAAAACTATGGTTAAATCTCAGAGCAATAATATACAGGAGGGAGCGCTAGTGTAGTCAGGATTAATGATTTTTTTCCTGACTGGGGCGTGGCTAGGGCAGACATAATGTTTTTGTTTATTTTTATAACCACTTTTTCACAGTATTGTAATGAACAAAAAAATAGAATATGTTCTGTTATGTCGCATAACAAAACGTAGTGGACGGAGTCGCCGGAGCCGCGGGAGACGGAGAACATGCTTACATACCTAAAAGCGGTGCTATGTTGTGTGAGAACTTGTCTTATCTCTTTCTCTCTCAAGGTTTACGACGTAAAAACCTGGAGAATGTGATTTATCGTAAATTTGTATAGGTTAGGTAAAAATATTTAGCTCTATCTCCATATATATTCTTGCTCTGAGGGTTAAATCAACTTTTTTACTAATAAGTTTATGAAAATGTATATTTACGTGATTATACGTGTTGTGGTCTGTGTAAAGGTTAACATTTTCAATAGAAACTGTTAAAACTGATTAAAAAAAGACGGATATGAGTATAAAAATCAAATATTGTAGATCGAATTCAGGCTAGCTCTAAAATAATATTGAGAACTTTAAAGAAATATTTTTGTGTTTTCGTAATCATCTACTCAAAGCCTGCGGTCTTCTTCAGATCGTCAACCAATCTCATTCGGGGGCGACCTCTGCTCCTCTTTTTTAGCCCATGATGCCATCTGTTAGTAGTACCATATGTTCCGAACTCTAAAAGATAATAATATGGCTGCTCAAGATTGAAAAACTCTGAAAATTTTGAGGAAGGCTTGTCTTTAAAAATGGACACCAGAAGTTTCTTGAAGAAGACGAAAAATTTTACATTATATTTTTGATTTATATAATCGATTACAGAAAAATGTATGCCATTGATATTAAACTCAGTTAATAATTTAATTAAAGTATGAAAATAAAAAATCAAGTTTTCATGGTTTTTAAGCATTGTCTTAAAAATACATGCCAATTATTAAAGCACGATGTATTCAGAGTAAGAACAGGCCTTTTTGAATCTCTCCCTAAAATCTCAAAAAATATGGCTTCATTTTGGCAGATGCTTTTGACGGTAAAGTCAAACAAATGCCTAAAATATTTATCTATATCTCCCATTCGTCTTAATTCCAGATCTTTATCTATTTGTTGTCGAGATCCTATCTGCTAGACGTCGACTTTCTGAAAAAGTTACGAAATACATAATTTAGTAATTAACTTTTCTAAAAAAAAAATTTACGAGAAAAGGTTGGATCGGGTAAGGTGACGTGACAACGCGCTACATACATTTTTATTGACTGAAAAAAAATCAAATATTCCGAAAAAAAAACCAATTCACGAGTTTTTTATGAGTTGTAGATACTTTAGGTATCACCCTGGTAAAAATATAACCATTCAGAATCAAAATGTTGCATTACTTGAAATAACGAAGGCCGTGTTTAGTGATCAGATCTGTATAGCCAGGTACCTCCCAACCTTTATCTTACCCATCTCCAGAACACTATCAGAATTGGGGATGTTATAGTCCCTCTGGTCAGGAGATTTAGTGCATTGGAATTTTTATGCGATATTTACGTATTAAAAAAAAATCATTGGTGATAATAATTTTGCAGCTTTGTATTATTTTATTTAGTTTGAAAAAAGAAACAATTCATTACTATTATTTCTTGAATTTTGTTAACAATTATTTTACAGGTGTTCTATTTTAGGAGCGATTACGAAGGCCTATATTTTTACTGGTCTAAAGGGTTGGAAAGTTGTGGATTCAGAATTCCGAGCTATGCAAAATTACATTAAAAAATATATTTTTTATAAATAGACATAACAATGTATGTGATATTGATAAAGGTAAAGTTTGATGACCCTTTCAAAATAAATCTTCAGTTGTCTTAAAAACCATTGATACAAAAATATACACGTACCGTTTTTTTTTAATTAGGATATCTTTAAAAAATCGCACAATAACTGAAGGACGTAAAGTTTGGGGATCTTGGGGACTTAAATCGTGGACGCGAAAAAATACGACAAGCTACAATAAATAAGTACATAATCTACAAAATTTTAAAATATTTCATCAGGTTCATTTATCATATGGCAGTGTTGCGATGATCACAGAAATTAGGGATGCCCAAACTGAAAACAAAAATATATATTAAATAAAAGAATACTTTTGTTTAAAACCACAGAATTTATTGTGATGAAGGCCAACCGGTTTCGCTTGGATCAAGCTTCGTCAGGGCACATATAATAAGTTATTATAAGTATAATAAGTTATTATATGTGCCCTGACGAAGCTTGACTCAAGCGAAACCGGTTGGCCTTCATCATAATAAATTCTGTGGTTTTAAAACAAAGTATTCTTTTATTTAATATAATGTCCAACCACCATGTGATTGCTTCTTACGAAAAAAAATAAATATATATATATATATATTTTAATTCAATTTATTGATCTTGGTAAAATATAAAATATAAGGGATTGCTCCATTTCTGTCTCACTAGAACATTTCTGTTAGACGTTATATATTATAATGTAACGGATTATTTATTTATGTAAGTTATTATTAAGGATTTAAAATCTTAGTGCTTTATCAATATTTAATACGGCAATGCAGTTAAAAAGAATTTAATTACAAATAAAAGATAAAACAGAAAATTGTAAAAAAAAGCACTGAAGAAACGTTCAATTGTAAAACATGAATAAATAAATTTAAATATTGTCATTAAAATAACAAAATATTTCTCACATATTTACTATCGCCTAGTACCTAGTGAATAAGGGATAAATTGAGAATCTAATTGGGATAATAACGGAGAAAATAAGTTTGAAGTAAAGCTAGGTCATTTACCATAACATACTAGTTCTACTCTAGCTGAAAAAAATCTTTCCAAGAGATTTTATACATCGCTAGTAATGAGTTGAATTTAAAATCAATTTTGACACATAATAATATATTGACAACACATTCCTATAAAAACTAACTAACTAACTAACCATCACGCCGTTTCCCCGCAGGGGTAGGCAGAGAGGACGGACCGCCATACAACTCTGTCTTGGCACACACTTCTTGCTTCATTTACATTCATACATCGTCTCATACATACTCTTCTGTTATTCTGACTCTTCACATGACCCGATTCAAGTATTTGATTTACTTGATCGTGCCATGTCTTTCTCGGGCGTCCTCGACTTCTTCTTCCATTCACTTTCGCATCATATATTCTTTTCACACTCCTTTCTTCGTTTATTCGCTCTACATGCCCAAACCATCTAAGCGTCCCTTTCTTGATCCTATCCATTACGCTCATATCAGCCTTGCATTCTTTCCGGATATCCACATTTGTAATACGGTCATACATGGTTTTACCGCACATACGTCTCAAAGATCTCATTCCCACAGCATTCAGTCTACTTTCATCCTTCCTCTGCCAGTTCCATGCCTCACTGCCGTACATCAGGGTTGGTATAAGCACTCCATTGTGGACTGCTAGCTTCGCTTCTTTGGACAATTTCTTATTTGCCCCAACAGCGTTCAGTCCTCCATTAATGGAGTTTCCTGCATTCACCCTTCTTTCAATATCCTTATCAGCCTTTCCGTCTCTTGTAAACATACTTCCTAAATACACAAACTCATCCACTTGCTCCAAGTATTCATCATTCACAACTATATTGCACGCTGTTCTCCTACTCTCTCTTTCAAACACCATCACTTTGGACTTACTTACATTCATCATCAACTCATTTTGCATACATACTTGGTTCATCCTAGACACGAGAAACTGTAGATCTTCCATATCGTCAGCAATCAGCACCGCATCGTCCGCATACAATAGGCAACATACTTTCACATTGTTCATTTTCGCGCCCAAGCCCACACCTTTCAATTCTTGCATACAATTATCCATGTACAAATCACATTTTATTTATTTATTACAGGACTGAATGCATTTTTTTGTTTGTTCTTATTGTAAAGAACGTTTGCGCGTTCGAACGCTTCAGATCGTAAAAAATAAATGATTACTGTTTATTTTATTTGAATAATGGTCGTGATACACATAATTGCTCTAAAAAGATGAGCCCTGACATTGTTACATTTGAACAACTGTTACTGTCTGGAACTTCCATCTGAGCTATGGAGTTAAAAATATTCCATTTATCTGTCAAAAAGTTAAGCAAGACGCCATGTTGTTTTTTCCATATGCATTATTAATTTGATTGATAAAAAAACTGCAATAAATCGAGCGAAGCCGAGTTGTTAAAATACTAAAGTAAATCAATACATTTATGGTTTACACGCGAGCGACTGCCTTATTAAAATATATTTAAAAAATATATTATTAATAATAATAATTGATTAGTTTTGCCAGCCCTGTTTATAAGGTCAGACGCCGTGTGTCCACATGTCCATGTACAAAATCAAAAACGATATCTTTATTCAATACCGACCCGTGACTACCCTACCCCTCCCCCCTCCACACCCGACTTCTCCCGAGGGAGCTGTATGATAGAATGTTTCGGCCCCAAACAGAATCAACATCCTCTTATTTAAAGGATGCTGCGGAGAGGACCCCCAAAGAAATCATGATAGGACCCTAACTGATTCGATGATCATAACATTCATAATGCAATCGCTTGTAACCAGGTGGAATGCGTTTAGTGTGGTTAATTTAGTTGAGTTTAATTGAAGTCACGCCACGTTTTAAACAGGTACGTTTTAATTAGTTATAATGATTATATTGCAGATATACAGTAGAGTTACCTTTCTTCAGTTCATCTTAAGCATGTGAAGGTTTGAAAAACTGTCGGAATCGTGAGCCTTAGAGTTCAGACCTTTTCACGAAGTAGCTAAATATATGATCGTGTAACTCGATCCGTCCGATTACTAACCGAGCGTTCTATCCCTGGGGATATAGAGTAGTATGAGGGTAGCTACATGACTATCGAACACATCTATATTCAAACACTTATAACAATGAGAATTTAAGATATGTAGGGCGTCATTTTTTGTTCTAAATTGATGATGATTTAAAAAATGTTTTCAAAAGATGGCAGCCTAAAATCAGAAGAAATTCAAATATTATTAATTTTCAATAGAAGTATGAGATCGTTTAAAAATTCCGCTTTCTTGAATTAATTGGCAGAGTAAAGTTTTCTAGTTCGAGCCTCGGTCATGACCATTGTTCTTGTTTCATATTTGTGTTTTAGATTATTCATATTATTTAAATATTTGATAACAAATAAGCGTTAATGCTTTAAAGTTAGTTCCAATTTAAATTTTAAATAATCATTAATTCGGCAAGAAATTCTACTCTCTATTTACTAGGGTTAAATAGGAATGGTTAGCGCATATATCTAACAAACACAATGTTTTAAAGGTAAAAAGCATTACTGTGCGTATTTGAGTACTAAGTAATAACAAAATAAGTGATGGGCAATAGCATCGTAGAAAAAGTTTACAAGCCTACCCTAAGGTATGCGAGATTCTTTGTACACCACCGATTATTATCCATCTTACTCCAGATTATTAAATAAATAATTAAAACGCTTTTCGTGACATTATTTTCCTCTCTCTAATATTTCACGAAAGGTTCAATTGATTTTCTAACTAACTATCTCTTTAGCGATATTTTACAAGTAGCCATCTGACCTGAGTGAGGTTTCTGGCAAGAAAATTAGAAACTTTTCTGTGCCTTTGTCGATTTACAAAACGCATACGAGTGTGACCGAGTTGATTGGAAAAAGCTTCGGAAGGTATTATCCGAGTAGGTATAGAGTGAACACGAGTTTCATACATGCAATCGTGTCACTGCACGAGGAAAGCGTTGCACGGGTTAGAGCGAATGGTGGTTGTAACGGGGTGGTTTGATACGCAAAAGGTGTTAAACAAGACTGTGTAATGTCACCATGGTAATTCAATCAGTACGTAGATAAGTGTATGCAGTATTGAAAGGTGTAGACTTGGGCGTGGAAATTAACAATCTGAAAATTAAAGTTGCCTGTTGTATGCTGATGATGTAGTGCTGATTTCTAACAGTGTGGAAGACCTGCAGTCTCTTGTGTCTAGGATGAACGAAGTATACTCGTATATGCAGAGTTATTTATTGATGAATTAAGGTAAGTCCAAAGTCATGGTGTTCGAAAGAGAGACTGCAAAAAAGGTTGTACAATATAGTTGTGAACGATGAATACCCAAGTGTTCATCGTTCAAAACTAAGTGGATGAAAGTGGATGAGTTTGTGCATTTGGAAAGTATGTTCATGAGATATAGAAAAGCTCATAAGAATATTGGAATGATGTTAGATGAGTGAATGTAAGAAACTCCATAGACTGAACGCGGTAGTCACTAATACAAAATTTTCCAAAGATGTATGAGTCCACAAAGGAATGCTGATAACAAACCTTATTTGTATGGCAAAGGAAGGATGAAAGTAGACTGAATGCTATGGAAATGAGATATCCGAGGCGTATGTGCGGCAAAACCATGCATGACCGTGCAAAAATGTTGATATCCAGAATTAATGCAAGGTTGATATAAGCGTAATGAATACGAATGAGAAAGGGACGCTTGGATAGTTTTGGCATCTGGAACGAATGAACGAAGAAAGGAGTGTGAAAAAATATACGACGCGAAAGTGAATGGAAGAAGTCCAGGACGCCCGAGAAAGAGACGATACGATGAAAGTAGACTGAATGCTATGGAAATGAGATATCCGAGGCGTATGTGTGGTAAAACCATGCATGACCGTGCAAAAATGTTGATATCCAGAATTAATGCAAGGTTGATATAAGCGTAATGAATACGAATGAGAAAGGGACGCTTGGATAGTTTTGGCATGTGGAACGAATGAACGAAGAAAGGAGTGTGAAAAAAATTTACGACGCGAAAGTGAATGGAAGAAGTCCGGGACGCCCGAGAAAGAGACGATACGAACAAGTGAATCAAATACTCGAGTCGGGTCATGTTAAGAGTCAAAAGAACAGAACAGTGTGTATAAGGCAATGCATTCATGTGAATCAAGCAAGGAGTGAGTGTAATGATTAGTTAGTCAGTTGGTTAGCCACCTCACCTACCCTCAACATCATATAACCACGCAACAGAGAAAAGTTAGTAATTCTGCACTCTTCTAATAAACCAAGGCTAAAAAAATCTCACGATCGTAAAATTTATCTGAAAATAAATGGCTGTGAAAGGAGCCATCATTACTAACAATTTAATCACCCGGCTAGATAACCGAACCAATAAATTAACCACAATCATATTAAGTTAGACATAAGCGGGAGGGATTTTATTGATCACGACTCCGCAGCCGCCGTATTATTTATTAATATCTTCACAGTCAAAACATATGATTTATCTTAATCAAGCGTGTTGTGATCAGTCGTATCCCTTCCTTTCAAATTAAGTCATTCCCCTTCTAAATGTTATACGATTGTTCGTGAATCTAATCATAGACTGAGATATTCTCACAGAATATGTGCTGTTTTTTTTTCTTTTTAAATTATCACACCCACAATAACGTAAATTTCCCTAGAGTTTTGATCACTCAAGTCCGAGTGCTATACATAGTTTATATATATAGTTAAATATTACTTACTTCACTTTTTTTCTACCCTAGGTCCGACAGCACGGGCAACAACCATTATAAATACGTGCTAATTTTAATATGTTAATTGTAAGTCACTAGTTATAAGAATTAGGCATAAATTAATATTAAGCCTTAGTTGTAATATTATGTTAATTATGATGTAAAGCGCCCTTGAGGTGATATCTCTGTCACGAAAAAGGTATATATAAATCAGCCAATTATTATTATTATTTATTGTGGCTAAAATTCACATTTTTGTGGAAAATCTGGTTGGAAATAAATGTTATTTTAAACCACGTTAAGAGATTATAGCTGGAAAGGCGAAAAGGTTTAAGCGACACATTGGCCAAAAGTGAGTTAAATATGCAGTTTTGATCAGTTTTTTTCTGCATCAAATGCTCTGATTATTCGATTCTGAAGACTTTTGTGGCCCTTCAGCCCTCTAAAATACGTTTACCATTTGGGAGAAAGCTTGACTAAAGTGACACAAGTTTGGGACTTTTTTCTAGCATTTTGTCACTTCCGGTAACTCAGCTTAACTTTTTTTTCGAAATCCAACCAGGTACTGGAGACTTATAAATTTTATTGTAAGACAATAAAAAAAAAACCTTAAAGTTCTCTGGTGTAGACTTCCCAAAAATGGTGCTTCAGCTCTTTTGCCTTTCTGACGACGATATTACAAATGGTCACACTCACCAAAGAAATAAAACAATATCTAGGTTAAAATAGTATTTTACTAACTTGTGCATGCTAGATTTACTAGTTTTTGTCAAGATAGTGTTTCCCTGGGCCAGAATAAGGGTACCTACTTCTCAGTAGTTCTTCATAATAGAACACGAGATATTATAATTCTTAAGGAGATTCAATCGAACCAATTCGAACGAAATCGCTCAATCTTTACGTTCTTTGCCCTTTCACACGATTTATGCAAAAAAAAAACATCGACAAAAAGTATGTTTTATTTATTTTTTGTCAAGTTTGCCAAAAATATAAAAATGTTTTCGAATCAGAGTCAAAAAACCTAATCGGCCTCATCAATAAAAAAAATCTAAAAAAGTTTCACAAGTTGAAGATTTTACGCTTCAAAAAATTTTAACAGGTATGAAAAATCATATTTTTCCGAGCTTATTAAATACTTGCTAAAAAATGTATGATTTTCAATAGTATAGTCTTAAGTAACGACCGATTTCACTAATCAAACTGAGTAATCACTATGTTTAAATGTAGCTTAGCATGAATTAGTTGTTACCAACGCGACTGAGCGTGATTTTCACTAAAAGGTACGCTTCTATTTGTATGCATTGACTACGCGAGTTTTAAAGCTATGTGTCCGTAGTTTTTTGCCAGTCAATATCACATAGCACTATTTCACATGTTCCACAATTGCACATATTATATTAAAAAAGGCTCACCGTTTTAAAGGTACATATTTTCCATATAAATTTCAAGATTTTTGAACATGGAAATTTCTACATTTTAAAGTTTTGTTTTGGAAAATCGGGAAAATTGAAAAACAGTGTCACTGCTGAGAAAGAATCACATTGCTAGGTTCAATTCAGAGTTCGATTTTCTTGTTTAAATTTTACTTTACAAAGTTTTTATGACTTAAGCGGTATCAATTCAAAGAAAAATTAATAACATTGTATTTCAAATTATGCAAAAAAAAAATCATATCCTATTCTTGTGTTTGAAATGTGGTTATTTTTTACCTCCTCATCTACGAAGTCACGTATATTATTCTTCAACTCTGTATATCTTACTAACAACTTAACAATTAAGGCTGTACTTCCATAAGCGGCACCGTAGGTACCTGCACCGAGAGGCTTTACACGATGGTGGAATAACGCCTAATCATCGATCACTTATTAATGATAACTAATCATGCTTAATAAATAATAAATCAGTCGGTTATGCCGACAATGTGTCGGGGATGAGTGAGGCTTAAGTCTTATTCATGAGAATCTGAATAGGCGTAATACGTACGTTTGTATCTACTGATATTTTCGTAAGAAGCAACACTTTATGTTGTCATTTTATAAATAAAATTAAACACAGTAATTTTGTTTCACCTCATTAAAAAAAGGTTAATACTTACCGAGATACGTTTTGACTCTTCTACACGGTTTATCACCTTAGAAGAATTAAATAGTGTGGATACGTTACTGAGACAACGCGCGTGGATGCACTAAACCGAGTCCACGAGACATACATGAAATTTATTGCGTTTAGTATCACACAAACATTCGTTCAACAGACAAACTGTCACCAGCTATCACAAACCCGTCGCTGTAGGCTCCTTTCTAAGAAAAAATGATTTGAGAAGTGTAAAAATCATTTTAGAGCAAAAAGCATATCTCATGGAGTTTCTTTCCATTCATAATTATTACCCACAAATCAATTATTATTTAAAAAAATACAATTTTCCACAAGGTTTTTAACTACTCGAAAACGGTGTGAGAAAGCGAATGCAGAAATACATAAGTGTGTGGAAGACAATCACGGATAGTGTCGTGATACTTGATTATAACAGTAGCGTGGGGCGTTCATAAAGCTATCTCATCCGTACACACATATTCTTTGAATGGCTATCCTTTTCATAAGCTGGTGAAACGGAAAACAAGACGGTACTAGTGGTGCTACATTTTTCGTAAGATTTATATAATTATGACGTATCTTGTATTTTATGTCTATGCTTCTCACTTAGATGTGTCATTTTATCAGCGTCATCGTAATTCAAACTGCTAAAGTCAAAATGAAACCTCGTTGGCTCCAAAAATATAAGTCGTATGAAGTTACTATGTTTTATTCTATCGATCACTAAACGTTTCATTCAAACATTCGGAAAATTATTTATATATTTATTAACGCCCTCGTGGGCTTTTACAACAAATGTGTACAACATAGTTATGCTGACAATGGTAGAGCACCATATGATAGTCTATGGTATATCAAAAAATAAAACAAAAAAGTACAAACTTCTTGTAATTAAAAAAAAATTAAAAATTATAACCAGTGGTAAATAAAAAATGCAGTACAATTTTTTTTTTTAAATAACAATAACCACACACGTAAAAGCATAGAAGAGAAAAAAACACTATTGTGTGGCTATAATAGCATACCTCTTTCAAAAATACTAGATATTTCTATCAATTTCATCATGTTTTTGGGTGCATTGTTATTTTTTAAGTCATTGTTATTTTTTATGTCACTGTTATTTTATTTTATATCTTATGTTATGTAAAAGCCCGCGAGGGCGTATATAAATAAATAAATATACTCAGTGTATATATTTCAGTGAAGCATATTAGTATATTTTAGTGAAGCATTTGTAATTGTTCGTTTTATCATTAATACAGAATTACCAAATACATCAACATTCCCAAATCTATTACTAAGCTATGCAGTCGATTTATAAGTGTGTGAGCCTGATAGTTGGTTTTATTGTCGTAGAAGAACGTAGCAATTTGTTTCGTATTTCTGGTCAGTATGTAAGTTTATTTGGCGAGAATATCAGGGCTGTCAATATAATAATTAGTATTTTTTTTTAGTATGACTAGGTCTGTTGTTTATTAAATGAGCCACTGCAATTTTGTTACGGACTCAAGTTCCCACTGATAAAATTATGTACAACTACCTAACGAAAATAATTTCATCGATTATCTTGAGAAAATTAAGCAAGAATGTATTTTATGGATTATAGAATGAAGGGAGATTGTTGCTAACCTCTCTTTTTTTCTATTTTAGATGAACTGACTTGCTCACTTATTATTCTGACTGAATACTTGAAAGACAACAATATTATGAAATTCATAACTAGCGATTTGTTTTGTGATGATGGTATTTTTCGCAAATGAAATCTCTCAATTTTTTTTTAATACTGTCCAAGTAATGTCTTACGAGTACTTTGAGTACGACAACTAGGTAGGTATGGCAACTGTTCCGTTTTGACAGCCTCCGTGTTCGTGTGGTAAGACGCTCGACTACGAATCAATAGGTCGCAGGTTCAAACCCGGCGTGCGTAAATACATTATATTTAATTAATATGTGTCATAACACATTTAATTAATTCAAAATAATAAAGAGTATATTTTCGGCACATTGCACAGTGGTAGATACACTAACTGAAAGACCACCATTTGAAATCGAACCATTGCTTGAAATGACTTTAGCCGCGTTTGGTGACCAGATCTGAATAGTCAGGTACTTCCCAACCTTCTTCTTCTCCATCTTCTTCTCCTCCCTACTACCTTAAGCCTCATAACATACCCTATTAGGAGATGTCATGGTCTCACTGGCTCTAGACGGTTGGGAGCAATTAAGACTCTTGTGCTGTATTCACTATGAAAAAATAAAGAAAACTAGTTCTAGAGTAGCAGAAAATCTCAGTAACGCCCTAGTAAGAGACAACTATTATGGAACAAAATGTTGTAACCTGATCTGAATAGCTAGGAAGTTCCAAACATTTATGTTCCTCTAAAACTTCCCTGCCCCACTTCTATAAGGTTTATAAATTAGATACATGCAGACTGAATATCAAACAATGTCAGTTTGGTGATTCCACAAGCTACAAAGATTTATCACCACTTATGTGGATTTCATCATCAAAATTATAAGGGCAGTAAAAAAATCAAATAGTCAATCAGTCTAAATCAAAGCCTTGTCCTTAACTAGCAAGGCGTATCAGTCAAGATTAAGCCTTATCACACAGAAATGACGCTAAACGTCACTTTGTAGCATTAATGCAACAATACTACAAATGATTTTTTTAAATTTTAAGTTTTATTTACATAATATGTTTTTTTAAATTACGAAATAATGTGGATTGTCCTCTACGCTAAGAGTTGTGGAGGACATTTATCAAGGGCAAAAAGTATAGTGCAAGATACTTAATGATATAACGTAAAAACAATTTAAAGTTAAGAATATAAAAGTAAATTAATCCACTTCAACACAATAAAAATTTTCACTCAAATAATTAAGAAAACGATAAATACACCTATATACTCGTATAGTTATAAAAGAAAGAAGAAAAAACGTTAATCTGTAAATGTTATCTGGGTAGTAAGAAAACAGGTTTCCGGCGAAAAATATTTTTTAACTGTAATTCTTTAACTTTTATTAAAAACATACTAAATTGACAGTAAAACGGTCAGTGTGAAAATCAGAGAAGGCATTTTCGAACGATTCACCTGAAATTTCAGTAAGCATTTAACTAACTAACTAACCATCACGCCGTTTCTCCACAGGGGTAGGAAGAGAGGACAGACCGCAATACAACTCTGTCTTGCTTCACACACTCCTTGCTTCATTCACATTCATATATCGTCTCATACCATACATACTATTCTGTTATTTTGACTCTTCACATGGTCCGATTCAAGTATTTGTTTCACTTGATCGTGCTATCTTCCTCAGGCGTCCCCGACTTCTTTAAATAAATAATTTAAAAATGGTTTTCTTTAAATAAATGGGTTAAAAAAGGTAATTGTTTTCACTGGAAACGTTATATATTTTCATGACTAACCCGTATATAATTAACAGATAAATCATCTATAGGTAAACAATTTAATTTTTAAATTATAGTGAATAAAGCACAAGAGTTCCAACTGATCCTAACAGTCTGGAGCCAGTGGGACTATGGCACCCCCAATTGGACGAAGTTATGCAGATAGCGTCCAACCCACAATTACCCAAAATCGAATTTTCCAAGTTTTCGAGATTTATATCTGCTTAAAACATCCAAACTCCAAACGCAATAGATTTTTGGTAATTCATTTTTTTACTTACGTACATTGCAGATATTTGACTTTAATTGAAGTTTAAAAACATTAAAGTGTAGGGTATTTTAGGAAATATATTTTTTTAAATAAATAAATTGGTAGAATATAAATAAATGATCTATTTATAATTATGCTCATAAAGAAAAAAACATTGGTATTCACTTTAAAAATGCCGATTACGCATATTAATGCGTTTGTATCGTCACATTATCAAATGTATTTTTCTCCGTTTCATCTTTATGGGTTTGGATGCTTTCTGCATAACTACGTCCAATTGAGTGTTGTAAGGCTAGAGGTAGTAGGGAGGGGATGAAGAGAAAGGTTGGGAAGTACCTGGCTGTTTAGATTTGGTCACCAAACACGGCTAAAGCCATTTCAAGCAACGTTTCGATTATGAATGATAATCTTTCACAAGGGCGATAATAATAATAATAATAAACGGATAACTTTTATAGCGCCGTCTTTGTGGGAAAATCACCTCAAGGGCGCTTTACAAATTAATTTATCTAACCTATAATTTATCACTTAAGCTTATAACTAATAACTTACAGTTAAGATTTATTACTATTGGCTTACAACTAATATTTTCAACTAGTTATTTAATACATAGAGTATCTAGCACTCAGCTTGTGTTAGAACGATAAGAAGTGCAGTATGACATAAAAATGAAGAAAAAAAACTGTACAATAAACGAAAAATCTTTAAAATTTTATTACCGTCAATATTATTTTTAATTACGTTCTTCTTTCAAAATATTTTCCCTGGACATTTAGAGCGTAGAATACCGCTCCCCGGTGGCTGTGACCAATCATGATTAAGAGATCTGGGCGCATGCGCATACCATCTCTGGGGTAATTTATCTTATAGCAAAGAGGACAAAAAGACGACAGGACACCCTGTAATGTAATGCGGACCTACTCAAATTCCTTCACAAAATACAATACTACCACCGAACAGACAATCTCTAGAAGTGTGACGTACGGTATACCGATTTGAAAGAAAACTGTTTGAACTCCTGGGTACAGGATGCAAATTAACTTGTTTATCTACTCTAGATTTAATTTCGATATTTAAAAATGTTTGTTTGCTTTTGTATTTTTATTTAGATGTATGCAAATTATTTTTTCAAACATCTAGTAAGAAAAAAATTATTACATTTCACAATAGTAGAACGAAGCACATAAGGTACTATACACGCATATATATATAAGTAGATATGAATTGAAATCTTGGTATGTATAAAAATCATAGGTTTTCTTTACATATTCAGCATAAGTCCTAAGAAAAGTGCCAAGACTTGAGGCTTTGTTTATGGCTTTTGGAAGGTTGTTAAAAATGTTTTGACCTTTATAAAACACGCTGTTTTGAGTACACGCAAGTTTTGTTTTGGGAAGCCTTAACCCTTTCCTGTCAAAAAAAAAAACTAAAAAGTTCCATCAGGTCCACAATAGATTTACAGAATTACAGGGTAAAACAAAACATGCAGGTTTCTATTTTGACACTAAACTGTATTTTGACACTAAACTGCTTGTATTTTGACACTAAACTGATAAAGAAGAAAAATGTCGAATGACATTCGACAGGACTCACTGGAATAAAGTCGATGTCGAATGTCATTCGACATAGAACTGGAAAGGGTTAAAAAATGATGACTTCTCGTAGGATAATTGTGAACATTTACAATATACGTATCTACCGGTAGGTAGCTGAGTGGACAAACGCGTCGGATTGCCACCCGAACGTCGTAGGTATAATTCATCTGCTAGCTTAGTCCTCCATCATTGCACAAGCAAAATTTTCCGCTTATTATGATGGAAGTAGAAGTGTTTCGAATATTGTCAGGTTATTCGTGACACGGAAATATTTGTCTTGATTTAAAAAAAATAAAAAATATTATTAAAAGTATTATTTATCAGATATTAAGGGAGCATGTTATTTTTAAGCATGTAAATCATTGTTGAAGTTTGTAAATTTGTCATCATTTGTGACATAATTTTAACTCTAGTTTGATAACTTTCAGCAGGAGTAAGGAAAATTTGTGCTTACTTCGGGCACACGGACACGCCCACAACGCGCTTTCATCGATTTGTCTCTTCAGCGACCAAAAACAATTCGACTAATTTGGATTGTTATTGAAGCGGACAGGTTTCTATTCAACCACAATAACAATAACAATAATAATAATGAAAACGAAGTAGTAACTTTGTATAAGACCACAGATTTTATTTTAAATTTATGACCGACCGGTTTCGCTTAGTCAAAGCAACATAAGGGTATGCGGTTATTTATACATACAGATAGATACATCTATCAGTATGTATATATAACTTTTTTTTTTTCAGCTTAATTTTGTGCCCTGATGATGCTGAGGCTAGGCCAGACCGGTCGGTCATAAAACATAAAATAAAATCTGTGGTCTTATACAAAGTTGTTATTTCAATTTCATTAAATATGTCAAACCACAAAGTGATTGTTTTCTACGAAAATATAAATAATAATGATTGGATGATTTTTGTAGCGCCGTTTTCGTGACAAAAATCACCATACGGCCACTTTACAACTTAATTTATGTAACCTACAACTTATTACTACCAATAAGTAGTAACTTAAAACTGTTACTTAAAAAAAATTAATATATTTATAGTTAATCCCGCACAAGAGTCCCAACTGCTCCCAACCGCCTAGAGCCAGTGAGACTATGGCATCCCCAATTGGAGTATGTTGTGAGGCTGAAGGTAGTGGAAGCGAAGGAGATGGGGAAAAATAAGGTTGGGAAGAGCCAGTGAGAGACTATGGCATCCCCAAATAGGGCATGTTGTGAGGCTGAAGGTAGTGGGGAGGGGAAGGAGATTGGGAAGAGGAAGGTTGGGAAGTACATGGCTATTCAGACCTGGTCACCAAACACGACTAAAGTAATTTCAAGCAACTTATAACTAGTGACTTATGTACAACTAAGACTTATAACTGTAGACCTACTATTTAGCACTGCTTTACATAAGGGTTAATATCAGCACTCCATTGTGGACTGTTATGCCAAAACTGTTAATAATAAGATTTTTTTCTGAGATTTTTGATCAGACCCGCTGTGAGTATCGAATTCATTCAGTCAGATTGCCAGTCGAGCGTCCTACCCACCGGGCTAACGACCACCATATCCACCAGAAACCTTCTGAGAATCAATTTCAATAATCGAACTAATTGACTTGTTTCATAAGCCAATACCAATTATAATGTATTGAATACCACCCAAACACCAAACACTAAAAAATAAACGTAAAATAAATTAAAAAAAACAGTGTAATAATGTAATCGTAGATAATGTTTAATCAGCAGTTAGTTCCTACTTACACTTTAAAAAATTAAAGCATTTTATTTGGAGGGTAATATAATATGATATATTTTTATCAAGTCCAGCTCGAATATAGCTCGACAAAGAGATGCTGTATCTCTTATTTCGTCTACTTAAAGACCATAAATCACTGAGAGATTTTTTGTGTCCGTTTTTTCCCATCTCTATTATTTAATTATCGAATCATAATCCTTTATTGTGCGCCATGAATTGGACAGTGGCGTGCCGAGATGGGTGCATTCCAAGCATATTTGTAAATACATTTCTATTCAATAGGGTTTGAGGTTTTAGCATGGGTATCTAATATATTTATATATGTAACTGAAATAAATGAAAGCTGCAATTGAAATATCTGTTTGATGAAAATTAAATAATAACTTTGAATAGGTTATAGAACCATAGATTTTATTTTATTTTATTTTTTATTACCTACCTGGTTTAGTTATGCTTAGCCTAAGCACGATCGGGGTACAAAATTAAACTGAACAAAAAATACATAGTGCGTGGTTATAAATACTCATACATACAGAGGGAGAACACAAGACTTATGACATAAAATAATAACATTTAGAGAGAAAGAGACAGATAATATGGAATGAAAGAGGTGATGATGCTTAGGCTAAGCGAAACCGGTCGGTCATAAAATTTCTAATGAAATCTGTTGTTGTATCTGGATAGTAATGTGAGATGAAATGGGTTGAGGGTAGAACAGAGTTGTAGCAAATGGTCATTGTCCAACATGTGGTATAAGGGATCAAAGGAATTTAGAAATCGGCCCTTACAATACAATTTAAGAGACAGAAACACATTGAAAGAAGCAATTAAGAAATACAAAAGGACGTTTGGTAGTTATTATTTCATTTTCATCAAATATGTCAAGCCACAAAGTGATTGATTGCATGAAAATATAGAAATATCTGTTTTCTGGATTTAAAATATAATAAATAAATACTAAATACTCATATATATATTTATATACATATATACTTCAAGTATCGCCCTGGTGAAAGACCATTATTCAGAATTGAAACGTTGCTTGAAATGGCTTTAGGCGTGTTTGGTGACCAGATCTGAATAGTCAGGTACTACTCTTAACCTTACTCTTCCCCATCTTCTTTACATCCCCAATACCTTCAACCTCACAACATACCCTAATTGGGAATGCCATAGTCTCACTGGCTCTAGACGGTTGGGAGCAGTTGGGGCTCTTGTGTGGTATTCACTATAAAAAAGTAAAATAATAACTATAAATAACTTTTATAAAAATAAAATATTTTAATCAGTTTTCATTCTACGTCAATGGTCAACGTTACAGTGACGCAAGTTACCGCCCGGGAGAAGCGACCTAATCAAACAAACGATTTTAATTTGAGATCTCAACTATAAAGGTACCGGCGATAAGGGCGAAATTTGTCTGCCAAGATGACTTGCAGATTCTTCCTCTTCTTTTCAAAGACCGCCTCTGATATAATATTTATAAGACATCCATGTTTTTTTTTTTCATTTGTGATAAGATCATTTTTAAATCGGGAGATCTAGTCTGATGGAATGGCTAACAATATTGTGATGACGTTACTACGTGATTGTAGGTATCTAGCAAATAAGAAATCCTATTGAAAGGCACCCGTCTACTAAATAATCTACACCTTTTATGAATTTGTTTCATTGCGTTTAAAAAAATATACCACGTTTTATGCTCATACCGCGAAATTTATTTATTTGTGAAAATCTAAGGAAAACAAAAAATATAAATATTTTGGGATGCGGAAAATGTGACTAACTAACTGACCATCACGCCTTTTCCCCGCAGTGGTAGGCGGAGACGACGGACCGCCATATAACTCTGTCTTGGCACACACTCCTTGCTTCATTTACATTCTTACATCGTCTCACACTCTTCTGTTATTCTGACTCTTCACATGACCCGATTCAAGTATTTGATTTACTTGATCGTGCCATGTCTTTCTCGGTCGTCCTCGACTACTTCTTCCATTCACTTTCGCATCATATATTCTTTTCACACTCCTTTCTTCGTTCATTCGCTCTACATGCAAAACCCATTTAAGCGTCCCTTTCTTGATCATATTCATTACGGAAGATCCTATTAATTACGGAAAATGTGGATATCCGGAAATAATGATATAAGCGTAATGAATTGGTTTTGGGCATGTAGAGCGAATGAACGAAGAAAGGAGTGTGAAAAGAATATAAGATGCGAAAGTGAATGGAAGAAGAAGTCGGGGACGCCTGAGGAAGACATGGCATGATCAAGTGAATCAAATATTTAAGTTGGGCCTTGTGAAGAGTCAGAATAGCAGAAGGGTATGTATGAGACGATGTATGAATGTGAATGAAGCAAGGAGTGTGTGCCAAGACAGATTCGTATAGCGATCCGTCCTCTCTATGGTGAAACGGTGTGGTGCTTAGCTAGTTAGTTCAGCAATCTAACAATCAATTTTACTTCAGCAACTTTGTAGTGAGACATATGGTTAAAATTTAAAAAAAAAATGCTATAAAGCATTTCGTTGGGTTAAAATTCAAATTTCTTTACAACAAATTAAGTTAGAATACACTAATTTGTCGTTTATAATTTAAAATTACAACTAAATAAAACGCTAAATCAAAGTTTAATTATATTACTGCTGCTGGCATCTAGGTTCAAGTAGATAAACTACAAAGTAATGTAGCAAAGTTGCACACCAAATGCATAAAATATTCCACCCGGTGATGGTGCTACCACGAAAAGCTTTTGCTATCTAGCAACAGATGTCCTACAACTTGTTTGTTTTTGTTTTTAGTGATAAGCTTTCTATTGAGTTAATAGATGATTCGCTGCATTAAAAATAACACACCATAATTCAATAAGTTATTAAAATTTTACGTCATGCAATAAATTAGTAAACTTTTACAAAAAATTTTACACCTAAAAAATAAACAATGTTAAAAAACATGTATAAGCAGCGAAAATGTTTTTCTGCGGAGATTTAAAATAAATATTTGTGTGCACCGTTTTGACTATAATTAATTAGGTTCATTCTAGCTTTCTACAGTTTCAAATGAAACAATATATATTAGATATGAGAAGTGTCTTGAAATTAATAAAATGAAATAGTTATTACGTATCTCAAAGACGCCAATAAACAGAGGAGCAAAGAAAATATTAATTATTTGTTCTATAAAGTGAGTTGGAGAAACGACTCGTTCTCGTACTGCCGACATCAACTGTAAACGAGTGTTCCGCTCTTGCACGCCGAGTTAAGCTGTGTCGAAACAATATATGTAAGTTTTTATAATATCGCTTGATCAAAGAATATCTTATTAAAATATTTATGTTATGCTTCTTATCCTAACAGTAAATATGAAAAAATAGATTTGTTGTTGGTTACAGCGCTTTTAAATACACATTAAAATAACATGAAAAACATACTGCTCGTGGACAATAATCGAACCTGCGATTTTAGATCCGCACCTCACGTTCAATACTTGATACGAGTTGGTACCTATCTTTTACCTTCCTGCGAAAACGGCATCATATTTCTGACCCCAAGGCTCGCAATTTGCCCGTAAAGTCGTATTTTTTTTAACAAATGTTACTTTTGGAAGATTTTTTCATTTAACCGTGTTAAAATCTTAGAAGAATTACATAATTGACACGTTACTGGTTGGACTGCACTAAACTAAGCCTTTTACCTAAGATTCCTCGACAGAAAACGGCTTCAGGAATTACATAGGTGTGTGGAAGACCCCAAGGCTCGTATCGTTTAACGCGGGACGTTCATATGTCATCCGTACACACATATTCTGCAAAGTGGTATTTTTTAATGCAAAATTTGTTACATTAGGGAAGATTTTTTCATTTAGTCGTTTTTATATTTCATCATTTTTAACAAACGGGGGATTGTTAACTTCATTCGGTCCCATAGAGACAACAAATTTTTTTAAGAAAACAGGACGCTCTAAGGTCTGGTTCACGGCGGGACTCCATTTTCGCATTCTGCCCATAAAGTGGTATTTTTTTGAAGCTGTGAAAAATGTTACTTTTGAAGGATATGATTTTTTCATTTAATCGTCATGTTAAATTCATCAAAACAATTAAGAGAACTGCTTTGGAAAGGTTCTACCAACTCTATGTTTGGTTCCATAGAGCCTGCGAAAACGGCATCTAATTTCCGACCCCAAGTCTCGCATTTTGCCCATAAAGTGGTATTTTTATCAACAATTTACTTTCGAAAGATTTTTTCATTTAATTGTCTTAAATTCATCATTCTTAAGAGAACTTCGAAGGTTCGCTTCATTTATTCCCGTAGAGCCTGCGGAAACGGCATTTTATTTCAGACCCCAAGACTCGCAATTTGCCTGTAAAGTGGTATTTTTTTAACAAATGTTACTTTTTGAAGATTTTTTCATTTAACCGTTTTTAGTTCATCATTCTTAACAAAATTTCAAAGATTAACTTGATTCGGTCCCATACAGCTTGAGAAAACAACTTCTAATTTCCGACCCCAAGTCTCGCATTTTGCCCACAAAGTGGTATTTATTTAAATAAATGTTACTTTCGAAGATTTTTTTTCATTTAATCGTGTTAAATTCATCATTCTAAGAGAACTTTAAAGGTTTGTTTCATTTGGTCCCATAGAGCCTACGGAAACGGCATCTTATTTTTGACCCCAAGGCTTCCAATTTGCCCGCAAAGTGGTATTTTCTTAACAAATGTTACTCTTGGAGGATTTTTTTTTATCGTCTTTAGTTCATCATTCTTAAGAGAATTCTAAAGATTCACTTCATTCGGTCTCATAGGACTCGAGAAAACAGTTTCTTATTTCCGACCCAAGAATCGCATTTTGTCCGCAAAGTGGTATTTTTTAACAAATTTAATTTTACTTTTGGAGATTTTTTTTATTTAATCGTCTTTAGTTCATCATTATTAACAGAATTCCAAAGGTTCGCTTTTTTCGGTCCCATTGAATTTTTAACGTAGATTTAAGGTACTAATAACAAGGAGCGTCAAAATTTTCACCTGCGCCCGGCGCCGATTGGCTCAGGGCCGGGCCTGTTACTGGCTACTGGTGTTTAGCGCTCAAGAAGCCTGGCACTAGGAAAGCGTATGTAATTACTGTGTTTACATAAAGCCCAGTAAATAATTAAGCCCAGCTCCATTATTACTTGGCAGTGCTGACGTACAAACAATAACATTATAACGTTATGTAACATTTATTAAAGAAAAATATGTCAATTCATTTTAATATAAACTATTCTTAATTAGGAATTATAATATAAATGAGATTGATAAAAAATACAGCATTTAGATTAAACAGCATTAAGAGTTAAAATAATAATCATAATTTTAAGTTAATAATTGTGTCTATCTGATGGGACCTGCCAGGTAAGTATGTTCCGGTATATTTTCTTATTTAAACTAGGAATTAATATGTAACGATAGAAAGTAAGATCTGTACAGCGCCCTTGAGGTGATTTTTCACAAAAACGGCGCTACTCTTCTATAAAGTAGAGATTTCGAGTGTAAATCTCAGCATTTTATTTTTTGTGCCTTCTTGTGCTCATGTATATATGTTTTCATCATGTGTTATTTACTAAAATAATAAATAAAATAAAATAAAAAATAAAATATTTTTGTTAAAAAATATTGATATTGTTTCAAAAATTTTCATTTTATTGATGAAAAATCTGTTGGGTTGGATTATTTTTTGTACGGGAGTTCTCAGAATAATTATATTCTTATAAAGAAAAACGATTTTTTGTGTTTATTTAGGTATCGGTGTCTCGACAAGACCTTTAGAAGTGTTTTTTTAAATAATGGAATATTCATGTCAGAGATATTTATTCAGATATAAGCATTCTTTCAATCAAGATCCTTCCAAAACATTTTGTCAGGATCACTATTTTACAAATTACCCAGCAATAAACGCACACTAACATCAAACCCCCTCCAATTGAGTTACCCACCAATATAACACTTGAAACGACAATTAAATTTGAATTCCTCTAACACACTACAAAGTATGGTATATATTGCATACATACTGCATAACTCATTTACAGAAAGATATTTAAAAAAAACAGTCATTTTAAAAGATTTTAAGGCAATTCTTTAAAATAATGTTTTATTAATTACTATTTTAAAAGTGAAAATACTTATTGATAAATTCACAAGCATAAATATACTTATGTTTACTTTTTGTACAGATTTAGTTAGTTTTTTATTATTAATTCCTACTTTGAGTTATATTTCACATTATTGTCAAATTGTTTATTTAAGGAGCTTGTATTTCTGTTTTTATTTTTTATAACTATGTATTTTGTTTGCTTACTTATATTCCCTCTTTAGTTTGAATGTTTTTCCTTTACATTACATAGTTATCGCACTATTTTTTTTTAATACATTGTATGTGAAATATACAATTTTGATTTCTTTAGACAATGTGTAAAAATGTTATCACTAATGTAATGTAAATGCTATTTTTTTTCCCAAAATGAGTTCCGATAATTACTCATCGGTATTGCCATGTGATATTAAAACAAAATGAATAAATACAAATATGTAAAAAAAAAATTACCATATTCAGGAGCTGTGACATATTTCTAGACTTTCGCAATTTCGGATTAACAAGTTATTTTCAATTTTTTAATTAAATTTATACCTTGGTTAAATCTGGAATGTATTCATTTAATTATATACGCCCTTATGGGCTTTTACATAACAGTGTAATAAATAACATAAAATAATAGTGACATAAAAATAACACAGAGTAAATGATTAGCACCCAAAAAAATAAGTAAGTTAATAGAAATATTATAATGCAATAAATTAACAGTAATATTTTTGAAAGAGGTATGCTATTATAGCCTTCTTGTAACTAGATTCAATGCAGTTGAATATATCTACTATTTCAGCGAAAGAATTACCCACTGTATGCAATCTAGGTACAAGCGAGTATCTAAATGACTCAGTCCCATTGATAAACCTCAATGCTCAGTCCTGATATTATTGTTACATTTAAAAAGAATTTCGGATCGAGTGGTTCTGTTAGGTACATGGAAGGTAATTAAGCTAAGTTAAATCAGAGCTGTCTATAATACCATTAACAATTTTAAAAATAAAAGTCAAGTCGGAAACAAGCCTCCTGTCTGAGAGTGTTAATAATTTTAGTTATTTCATTAAATAATTATAATTTATGGTTTCAATAGGTAGACCAGAGTTTGTAGTTAATGTATCTTAGAAATTTATGTTGCAATTTTGCAATATCATCATCGTCCAGAAGTCATAGGTTCAAACCCGGTGTGCGCTAATAAATTTAATTCAATTAATTAACTAATTTCATTCATATAAAATATAAAATAGTATATTTGCGGCACGTTCCAGAATGGAAGATAATTGGTGGAATATTTGGTAAAAGGCCCCACGTTCCAGAATGGAAGATAATTGGTGGAATCGCTCTGTGAAAAGGCCCCCATTCAGAATTGAAACGTTTCTTGAAATACTAATTCCTAGTGTTTGGTGACCAGATCTGAACGGCCAGGTACTACTTAACCTTCCCCATCTCCTTTATCCTTCCCCACTACCTTCAACCTCAAAACATACCCTAATTGGGGATGCCATAGTATCACTCGCTCTAAACGGTTAGGAGCAGTTGGGACTCTTGTGCGGGATTCACTATAAAAAACTACGTTTAAAAATAACTATTAAAAAAAACCACCCTTAATTCAGAGCTAGCCCGTAGAACGTAACATACGTAATAGCACATGTTATTTTTGCACTATTTTGCGAATTTAAAAGTTGTGGGTCAGTAAAATGCACAATTGAACCCTTTACGGCTAACGATATAGTATGTTGAAAATCAGAGATATTGTTTGTTTTATTCATGTGAATATGTATTTTTAAAGCAACCAATCCATAGTCTTATGTAATTTTATATTTGATATTGGCGCTATGTAAAACATGTCCAAGTAATTTTATCATTTATCTAAAACAACTATGTGAGGAATGTGTTATTCACAGGATTTTTTAAAAACTAATGAATAAATAAAACACTTGTGTGGCCATGATATCGTTTCAATTTCACCACAGTTTGAGAGTTGTTTGACAGGTGACACCAATAAATAGATCCACTTAATCAAAGGAAATAATAATTCAACTTGTTTGTGTTTGAAATAGTTGGAATATTTGAAAAACACCCTCGTATCTGACACCTAGTTTACTGAAGGAATTTTCGTCTCCTGGTTGTGTAAGTTATTAATTGTGGTCCAGTTATCATTGAATAAACAAATAGAATGGGTACCTACGTAGGTATGTAGGTGTGAACCAATTCCTAGTTAACGGAAAGATTAATTTAATTGTAATAAAATGCAAATTATGTAGTATTTTTATGAAACAATGGATTGGTCATTGAAAACAGATAATCACATCCAAAAATAACAGAACTGCCCTAATTTACATAGCTAGGCTAACCCGTTAACATCTAAACTCACCAGTATAATAAAGATATATAAAATAATAATCATAATTTTAAGTTAATAATTGTGTCTATCTGATGGGACCTGCCAGGTAAGTATGTTCCTGTATATTTTCTTATTTAAACAAGGAATTAATATGTAATGATAGAAAGTAAGATCTGTGCAGCGCCCTTGAGGTGATTTTTCAAAAAAACGGCGCTATACAAATCGTCCAAATATTATTATATTATTTATTATTAATATCAGTCGTATCAACCTGGTAAGATACACCTACCTATCTTGACTCAAAAACTAAATATTTATTTTATGAATATTCATGTACTTTCCAACCCTTCTCTTACGCCTCTTCCTCCCTCAACTAACCTTTTTCAACCTCACCTCACAACTTTTATCTAATGAGCCCTTCCAAATAAATAATACGTAAATATCAACACATAAATATATAATTCTAGCCCATTTCTAGCCATAGTTTCTAAGCTGAAGTAAGCGTCCTCGAGGTTATATTTCACAAAATTGGCAAATGATTTTTATTTTTTTGAAGATTTTATTATTATGATTATTTTTCGTTCGGTGGTGCACTGCCTATTTATGAAAATTACAAAAAAGTTGGCCTGAAAAAAAAAAAAATGCAGTTTTTTCAATCTTAAACATTATTGTAAAAAACACATTAATTTCTAGCCAATATTTCTAAGTTTTGGTGTCTCGAGGTTATATTTCACAAAATTGGCACTATGTTTGTTGATATTATGAAAAAAGGTGGTACCTACCTATTACATTAAAAAGTGGGCTATCTTTAAAAAAATCACAAACTATTTGCATATTTTTCTATAAACATTATTGTAAAAACACATTAATAATAATATTCAGTGGGAAGTTTAGGTGTCTGGGATCACGACCCTATGTTTGTTGACGCCATGCATAAAAAAGGTGGACATTAAATTTCAAACTAGGGTCAAGGCACCTAAAATATTGACCTGTCAGTTGACTTTTGCTGTTAAGGACTAATTCGTGTTTTGACATTTACAAACGCCAAGGGATACGCTGGTTCAGGTATACATCCTCGGGTTTTAAGTTTCCATAGTTTGGTGCTGAATAAATCATAGGTTTATGTGGATATTTAGAAGAGAATCTAGAACATTGTCATTTGTGTGGATTTTTTTAGGTTGTTTATAATATCAACACGTCATAGCTTTGAGTGGAGGGTAGGTAAATAGGGGTTGACTCAGTGACGGAAATATATGGTGCAAGGCCCCGGAGCCTATTTTGAAATATAAACATAATGGGTATATTGGGTTATAGATACGTTTCTTGAAATCGTGTAAGTTGTGTTTAGTGACAAGATCTGGATAGCTACGTACCTTCCTCTTTTCCATCTCCTTCTCTTCTCCATTTCCTTCAGCCTCACAACATTCCTCAAGAGGGGATCCTATAATCCCACCAGCTTTGGGCTGTAGGAACTCTTGTGAGGAAAACATGATTAAAAAAATGGTTTTAATATATTTATTTTTATATGATTTTAGTAGGTACCTACATAATATTATTACATCTAGTCAAAACATGTAAAGGTACTTACAGGGTGATTTCATACATCCCTTGTTGGTCAAGTATTATTTTTATTATTAATACGCCATACATTATATTATGTAGTTAGTAATAAGATAGAGCAAAATATATATGTAAGAATCAGCTAAATTTTAAGTTATTATGATATGGTGATTGTGTCCTGCCAGAAGTGATCTGTCAGGTAAGGACGAGTATGTTGCTGTAAATTTATACAAACTAAGAATTAATATTAAGTATAAATTAAGATTTGTACAGCGCCCTTGAGGTGATTTTTCACAAAGGCGGTGATAATAATATTTGGATAATTTGTATAGCGCCGTTTTTGTGAAAAATCAACTCAAGGGCATGTACAAATTGACAAATTATTCAAATAATATTAATATTATTACAATTGATATTGTCATCCTTAATATTACAAAAGATTTATCAGGTTTAAAGTAGCTTAAGTGCCCATGAGGTGATATTTCACAAAAAAAGTGTACTAAATGCACAAAATTAAAATATAAAAAATGTATTTATACGTATTTACACTTACTAACCATTACACGAGTTCTTTTTACAAAAAAATACAGCTATCCAGAAAAAAATATTATGCAGATGGATGGGAGGGTTGACTTTTTTGCGGGACAAAAAATGATTTTCCGCCACTGGAAAGGCGCCACTAGAAGGCACCCCTTGACAAACGCGCAATAATTTACTAAGCCACCTTCCTTTTTCTTCTCGAGGGGAGGGGGTATGACTTTAGGCTATTTTAATAAAAATAACAATTGGGTGATTTCTATAACCTAAATTAGTGGCGTATAAATTATAACTATTTATTTATGAGAAGAATATATGATGCGAAAGTGAACGGAAGAAGTAGTCGAGGACGCCCGAGAAAGACATGGCACGACATGTACATCAAATACTTGAGTCGGATTATGTGAAGAGTTAGAATAACAGAAGAGTATGTATGAGACGATGTATGAATGTGAATGAAGCAAGGAGTGTTTGCCAAGACAGAGTAGTATGGCGGTCCGTCCTCTCTGCCTACCCCTGCGGAGAAACGGCGTGATGGTTAGTTAGTTGGTTATTTACTAAGTCCGCACAATCCACTTTTTTTCTACCCTAGGTCCGACAGCACGGGCAATAACCGATATTAATATTATATTATTATATAATATTATATTATTAAGTTAATATTAAGTCTTAGTTGTAATATTATGTTAATTATGACGTAAAGCGCCCTTGAGGTGATATCTCTGTCACGAAAACGGCGCTATATAAATCAGCCAATTATTATTATTATTATTATTAATGACTATGCATTGAGGTAAAAAAACGTATAATACCTCAAATAATGTTTCTTAAATTATTTTTTGTTATTGTTATAAAAGTTTGTAAGGTTTGCATCACTATACAACTTAGAAGAAAGCTTTTGTATTGTGATGGTTATCCCCATAGTCTATCACTGCGGCGAAACACTTTGATGGTTTGAGTATTAGTTAGCTTTTATGGCTGATCAGTTTCAATTTTATGACTGAATTAACAAATATAAAACAACGGCCATTCATTTCCACAGAAATGTTCCCAGCATTCTCATAATAATAAAAGGATTAACGTCAAAGAAATTCTTCATTCGTCATGCGTTATCAGTGAATTTAGATGAATTCAAAGACACCAAGTAAAAATGGGATTCTTCGTAAATGTGAAGTATTTCACAATGCATCAATTGAGTGGTCTCTTTTACTTTATTGTGTCTGAATTTTAAAACATAGCTGCGCACGAGGCCAATTTTATAAATGATTGTTTGGTCAATTCAATGATTAACGCCTTTTTGTTTTTTGTTGTCATTTAAACAGTCCGTTTCAGTTTTCGTGAACTAATCGTGATCAGCTGAAAAAGGTAACGGTTACGTTGTTTTATGCTTGTCATTTGAAAACATTAATCAGAATTGTCAAAACTTTGAATAAAATTATTCAAGTATTCTTGATTGCCTGGTCAAACTAATAATTTGTTAGTAAACATAAAATTATTAATACCTACACAATAATATGTATGTAATAATAAGATTTGGATGATTTTTATAGCGCCGTTTTTGTGAAAAATCACCTCAAGGGCGCTGTACAGATCTTGTTAAATTGTAATGTTTATGTAAGATGGAATGCGGTCGCCCTAACAGATTTAGACCAACGTGGGCGAATGTCATCTGGCTGTCATCTGTAAGGGTGTCACTTGGGTGATTTGTTGGATGCCTGGTTCGTTCGCGTTCGGGAACAGTCGGTCGAGATCGGCACTCCCCCGCCCCCCTGCTGGTTCCCGGGCGGTCGAAGAGACACATCTGGAAAAGGGTCAAAGCAAGTGACCATTCTCGGGCTATTGCACTGCATTTAAAACACTGATATTTAAAGATTAAAATATTTTCTTAAAAATCGAAATTACGTCGAAACTAGTCACTTTAAAATTATTTAGAGTTTATTCACTTAACCTATAAACAACAACGGTAATTTTAGTGTAATTTTAAAGAAGTAATTTGGGAAATATCCTACTTATATGGCGAAAAATAGCGAGAAAGACTAAAACACGTCAGGCAGCTGCGAAAGCGCCACGACGGAATCCCTTATATAAAGGCTCTACGTTAAATATATGAATACGATTAAATTCTTGACAACTGAAAAGGTTCAATGTTTATTTACGTAAATCAAAATTAACGATCTTATTTGGCCTTGATTTTTTTTTAAATTTAAAAAAAAATTGTAACATTACATAAGTTTTGTGTTTATTTAATGCCCAAACAGAACTACAAAGTATATAATTACAAACATTTAAGAAATCATTCACTTTTTTCTGAAAATGGGGTACCTATCCCAAGAAGGACGGCCTCCGTAGTCGAGTGGAAAGACGTTCGACTACGAATCGAGAGGTCGCTGGTTCAAACCCGGCGTACGCAAATAAGTCTTATTTGATTATAGGTATATAAAATATTTAATTCATATAAAATAATATGAAGTATGTTTGCGACACAGTGGAGAGTAGAGAGTGGTAGATAGTCTAGGTATCGCCTTGGTGAAAGACCACCATTCAAAATCGAAACGTTGCTTAAAATTACTTTAGCGGTGTTTGGTGGCCAGATCTGAATAGGCAGGTACTTTCCAACCTTCTTATTCACCATCTCCTTCCCCTTCCCACTACCTTCAGCCTCACAACATACCCTGATTAAGAATACCATAGTCTCACTGACTCTAGACGGTTGGGAGCAGTTGGAGCTCTTGTGCTGTATTCACTGTCAAAAAAAAGGAGGATTGACTATTTCAAATAATAAAAAAAAATACTTGCTTTTTAATACGGTGGCTCCTAATATTGCTCAAATACCTACCTATAAAAATACATAAAAAACTTATTACGTTTAATACAATTTTCAATTGTCAAGTACTTTTAAACTGCACAAAAAACGTATCAACACCCTTGTTAGGAGGGAGAAATTAGATAGAAAAAAAACAAAGAAAGTATTCTGACAAAAATAATCATTTTTTTAAGTTACTGACGAATATTGAAAATCTGGTCTCAAATCGATCTTATTTCGTGGTACAGTTTGTTCAGAGATCGCCTCGCGTCCCGGGGCATCTGGTTAGTATCCAGCCTCCCACATGCTCCAGACGGCGCCACACACCAGTCAGGAGTATCGTAGGAAAAGTAGGAAGATGAGAGGAGGAATTGGAGAAGAGCTTGGAGGAAAGAAACAGTTTCTGTCTTCCAAGGAAAAGAGTGGTATTTTGCAAAATGTCTGTTTTTTAAAGGTTGTTTGTTTAGAGATGAACCCTTTTGAATGGTATGAAAACCTGGACACAAAACAAAGCATTGAAATGGAAGATCGAAAACATCAAAATAACCTGAACAAATAGGCTCCAGAATTATTTCACCGAATAACCCGATTGGGTTGGATACCTATAAACATGGTGGTGACTTATTCTATCTTAGTGTCTTCACGAGATATAGTAACTTGTATGAGTGCAGTTAACTAACTAACTAACCATCAAGCCGTTCTCTGAAAAGGTAGGCAGAGAGGACGGACCGCCATACAACTCTGTCTTGGTACACACTCCTTGCTTCGTACGTCGTCTCATAATAATAATAATAATTGGCTGATTTATATAGCGCCGTTTTCGTGACAGAGATATCACCTCAAGGGCGCTTTACATCATAATTAACATAATATTACAACTAAGACTTAATATTAACTTATGCTTAATACCTATAATTAGTGACTTACAACTAACATATTAAAATTAGCACATATTTATAATGGTTGTTGCCCGTGCTGTCGGACCTAAGTAATAATTAACTATATATATATAAACTAAGTATAGCACTCGGACTGAGTGATCAAAACTCTAGTTAAGGAAATTGACGTTATTGTGGGTTTGATAATTTAAAAAGATGAGTCTTAAGTTTTGCTCTTAACTCAGTTGAGCTGTCGATCTTTCGCAAATATGAAGGGAGGTTATTCCAAGCTGTGGGGCCTGTTACGGCAAAAGCTCGCTCTCCGAAATTGGTGTTGGGATTGCGTTTAGGTACAGTGAGTCTACCTATGGCCGTTGAAGATGATACATACTCTTCTGTTATTCTGACTCTTCACATGGCCCGATTCAAGTATTTTATTCACTCGATCGTGCCATGTGGGGCACTTCCTCTTCCATTCACTTTCGCATCATATATTATTTTTACACTCCTTTCTACAGTGAACAAGTGAAGTTCTGCTGACTTATTCCTAGCTGTAGCCTGCAGGGTGAAAAGTGCCCTAATAGAAAATTACATCGGAACAAAAGGGCGAAAATTGTATTGACAGTTGTTCGGAATAAAAATTATTTGTAAATTTATGTTAAAAATCATTTAAAAAATAAGTGTTGAATAAGTCATAAATGAAAAAAAAAATCCTGTTGAATACCTTCCACTGTTTTTAATTATGGGTAACAACGTAGTCGTCAATTATCCAGAATAAGAAAATTGTAATGCTGCCAAAAGAAACGATGGTTTCACACAAAAAATATTCCTAGGCGCCAAGCCAATACAATATAGGTAGCATAATATTATCGAATCTACTTTGGCTCAAAATGTTTGCCATTAGAAGGAAGATTTATGGGCGAGCTTTAATGCCGAAGCTTTCTCAAATTTGTATTGAACTTAATTTACGAGCTTAGTGGACGCGTGGTAGCAGCTTTGTCATTTGCAAGATGATGCTTGGGTCAGTTCAGGGCGGTTAGTTATTTCAGGGTAGTTAATTTAAATAAATATCAACTAGAAATTAACATTTGTACAGCGCCCTTGAGTGTGATTTGTATACAAAAACGGCGATATACAAATTATCCAAATATTACATTGAGATATACAAACCTCAATGAAATATTATTATTATTTATACATCTGGAACCTTTTGGTGACAGTATATTTTTTTAAAAGTAATATATTGCAATCGTATTTATATATATAAGATTGAGGATTGAATAACCAATCTATAATAATAAACTAAGAATTAATATTAAATAGAAATTAATATTTGTACAGCGCCCTTGAGGTGATTTTTCACAAAAACGGCGCTATACAAATTATCCAAATATTATTATTATTATTATAGCAGTGGTGCCCAACCCCTAAACCGCGGCCCGGTACCGAACCGTGGACCAAATGGTACTGGGCCGCGCAAAGACCTGTCAAAAAAAACACATTTAATGTGTCCCCCCCCCACCCTCAGCGGGCTGCGGTAAAATTATCAAACGTTTACCGGTCCGCGGCGACTAAAAGGTTGGGGAGCACTGATCTATAGTTTATAGTAAAAAATTCAAAAACCTACAAAAATGGTAAATTCTGTTTCTAGTATGAAAAATAACTTAATTTGAAAAAATTGTTTTAATATGTTGTGCATTGAAGTCTATTCTAGCTAACTAACCGCAGGATTAGGCAGAGAGGACGGACCGCCATACAACTATGTCTTGGCACACACTCCTTGCTCCACTCACATTCGTACATCGTCTCTTCTGTTATTCTGACTCTTCACATGGCATATTTGGTTTACTTGATCGTGCCATGTCTTCCTCGGGCGGCCCCAAATTCTTTTTATTAAAATAAACATTAACAAACAATGTGGCTTAAAGAGTTTTACCTTTACGCTGTCAATATAACGATATATTATTTATCATTCTAATTAAAAAGATTTTAATATTTATATTGAGAATTAAAGACATTTTTGACAGCACACCGTTATAAAATATCAAAACCCGAAAATACCTCTCCGCTCGTTACGGGAGGCAGGTAGTTACCTAATTAACCATACACCTGTCTAAATAAATAAACGTCCCGTCGCTTATTGGAGGCCAGGCAGCCAATAAGAAGGTGTTCGACGTTCAAAAAGGCTCCGCCCATACCAAATTCATTACAATCGTAATATTAATCTTTCGCATAAAGAAATTTATTTGTTTATTGTTGTAAATAAATGCTGTGTAGGTGGTATTTACTGTATGCCTCATGCTAATGATAGATGATTATTGCTAAATTATCTAAATTATTTCTCAGGAGTTCATGAAAAATACTAATTATTTGTAGAAGACCGTTCGTCTTAACTTCTCCCAAAGTTTGTAATTGTAAATGGATAATTGTATGCAAGAATTGAAAAGTATGGGCTTGGGCGCGAAAATGAACAATCTGAAAACATGTTGCCAATTGTATACTGATAATGCGGTGCTGATTTTTAAATTTTATATTATTCACTTTGTACATTCAAGTTTACAAGTAGCTAATTATTTCATTTTCTTTTTGACTTTATTTATTTTAATTATTTATTTTAAATATTTTTACAGGCTGTTTTGAATTTATTGATAGGCATAATTTTGATGATTTCCGGCAGCGCATTATAAGATTTCATCCCTTTATATGGTAAGCTATTTTTGTGTGTTGGCTTTATTATTTTCTGGTAGTCTAATTTCTTTGCATGCCCTTGTGTTATATTTGTAAATATTAACATTGTAGATAAATTTGACAGATTTCTAACAGTATAGAAGATTTACAATCTCTTGTGTCTAGAATAAGTTAATGGTGTTTTTTTTACATTAACTCCACACAGGAGTCCTTGAGGGAAATAATTTCCCTCAGGGCATATGTCATCTTTGAGGATTCTGTGTGGAAGGTTGTTTTTCGATGAAAGGAAGGAGTGAACCTGGGTCTTGAAGAGGTTCATACGTTAATATCAATAATTAACCATAACCAGCTTTGTAAAGGTGATATTTTGCTAATAATGACGCTATATACATTAGTCCATTATTATTATTATGGATTTTCACTGCTGGAATTTAATTCTAGAATATCCTTTGACTTAATTGAGAAATATTAATTTACAAAGATTATTTAACATATACGAGTAGATAAAGACGAATTAATTCAAATACTAAACAGAATCGCCCTGGTGAAATACCATAATTCAAAATTTAAATACTGTCTATTAAATATTGTCTAAAAATGGAATTGTCTATGTTTAGTAACTAAATCTAAATAGCTAGGTAGGTACTTCCCAACTATCCTCCTTCCCTTTTCTTTCCTACCCCCATTTTCTTCAGCCGCACAGCGTTCCCTTAATAGAGATCCCATAATTCCATTTGATCTGGGTATTTGGCGGATACACGTTTGGCATATTATTATAAGGTAATTAGTAATTGTTGGTTGAGTGGTAAGACGCTCGACTACAAATCAGAGGTCGCGGGTTCGAACCCGGCGTGCGCAAATAACTTTAATTTAATTAATATGTGTCATAACATATTTTAATTCATATAAAATTATAAATAGTATATTTGCGGCACGTTTCAGAGTGGTAGGTACTCTAAGAATTACCCTGATGAAAGACCACCATTCAGAATCGAAACGTTGCTTTAAATGACTTTAGTTGTGTTTGGTGACCAGATCTGAATAGCCAGTTATTCCTAACTTTCCTCATCCCCACCTCCTTCCCCTCACCACTACCTATAACCTCACAACAAACCCCGATAGGGATGCCATAGTCCCACTGGCTCCAGAAGGTTAGGATCAGTTGGGACTCTTGTGCGGTATTCACTATAAAAAAATTGACATACCTACATTTTAAAAATAAATTAATAAATACCTCTTCTGATTCACGTTTGCAAAACGATTGACAGCTCAACTGAGTTCAGAACAAAACTAAAGACTCACCTTTTTAAATTATCATACCCACAATAACGTCAATTTGCTTGACTAGAGTTTTGATCGCTCAGTCCAAGTGCTACACAAGAAAATTATCATACCCGCAATAACGTCAATTTGCTTCACTAGAGTTTTGATCGCTCAGTCCAAGTGCTACACAAGAAAATTATCATACCCGCAATAACGTCAATTTGCTTCACTAGAGTTTTGATCGCTCAGTCCAAGTGCTACACAAGAAAATTATCATACCCGCAATAACGTCAATTTGCTTCACTAGAGTTTTGATCGCTCAGTCCAAGTGCTACACAAGAAAATTATCATACCCGCAATAACGTCAATTTGCTTCACTAGAGTTTTGATCGCTCAGTCCAAGTGCTACACAAGAAAATTATCATACCCGCAATAACGTCAATTTGCTTCACTAGAGTTTTGATCGCTCAGTCCAAGTGCTACACAAGAAAATTATCATACCCGCAATAACGTCAATTTGCTTCACTAGAGTTTTGATCGCTCAGTCCAAGTGTTACACAAGAAAAGAATAGTTGAACAGTAATGCAAATGTGGAGCAATAATGAAGAGGTGATGAAGTAATGATAATGAAATCTTAGATGTAAGTTACTAGTTATAAGTTATACTCAGTAGTAAGTTACAAGCCATAAGTCCTTATTGTAAGTCACTAGTTGAAAATATTAGTTGCAAGCCATTAGTAATAAATCTTAACTATAAGTTATTAGTTATAAGCTTAAGTGATAAATTATAGGTTAGATGAATTAATTTGTAAAGCGCCCTTGAGGTGATCTTCCCACAAAAACGGCGCTATAAAAGTAATCCATTTATTATTATTATTATACTTAGTTTACTATTGCTTATTCCTTTTTTCCTACCCTAGTTTCGACAGCACGGGCAACAACCATTATGTATATTTGTTAGTTGTAAGTCACTAATCATAAGTATTAGGCATAAGTTAGTATTAAGTCTTAGTTTTAATTTTATTTCTGTCACGAAAACGGCCCTATATAAAACATCCCATTATTATTATTATTATTCACATTCTACATTACTAAAAGTACACCATTTAATGATTTATTGAGCACCCTTTATTTACAAACATACAAACAAACCCACATTTCTTTATAAAGTTTGCCGAATGTACAGACATACCCACACCCAATCCCACCCACACGAGTTGCAGTTGATATAAGGCTGATATCAAACCGTTCAATCATATAGCGATGCCCGCTCCTCATTGGTGGGTGACAGAGGGGGTCAGACTATTATCCGGGCGTTGAGATAAAGGGAGAGAGAGTGGTAGGTCATCCCTGCCTTTGGGAGGAGGGTTTGAATAGTTTGGTGACTCAACGACATGTAATAATATAAAAACTATATTTTCGTAGAAAACAATCACATTGTGGTTTGACATATTCAATGAAAATGAAATAATAACTTCAAATTTCTTAAATAAGTAAAATTTGTCCAGTAGTGCAATATTAGGTATATTTCCCGTAAACTCATACAATTTCTCATTGTTCTTCAATCACCTTCTCAGTTGACGTTTTGCCTCTATCATTCCATATTATCTGTCTATTTCTCTCTGTTCCTTTGTTGTAATTTAAATGTTATTCTTTTGTTTTCTCACCGTTCCCTTATTTTATTTTATATTGTGTTCTCCGTCTGTATGTCTATATAACCGCATACTTTGTATTTTTTGTTTAGTTTAATCTTTTTACCCTGATGATGCTTTGAATAAGCGAAACCGGTCGGTCATAATTTTTTTTAAATATGTTTTTTTCTCAATACAAAGTAATTGTTTCATTTCATTAAAATACTAACACGAATAGTGTAGGAGTAGCTTGTATTTGTTTAGGTACTTTGGGTAATTTTGAAGAAGATTTAATCCCATTAGACTGAAGCTAAGAGAAATGATGTAGATAAGTGACAAAAATAAAATTTACACTGGTTTATTTTCATAGAACCACTTTAAAAATTGACAAAATGACTCGAAAACAGTTATTTTTTAATTTGATATAAAAATTCAATCTTGTTTTTATATTATTATATATGGCTTGGATAGAGCGTTCAATTTATTGATCGTATCTATTTATTTACACCCGTTAAAGGCTTTTTACATAAATATTATCATTTTTTTAAAACGATGTACTCAAAACAGTGCAAAAAATATTGTACAAAAATAAAAAAAAATAGGATTGAATAACAGGTACATCCAGAGTTAAATAGTTTCATCAAATAAATTATCTCTACTTAATGAAAAAAACTGTGCTAAGGTATACTTATATTATGATATTGACGTACTAAACATATCAACAACATCAGAGCATTTGTTTTCCAGATGTTGAATATGTCGCATATGACCATAATATTGTGAGGTTGAAGTACAATTGTCACAATAATATAATAGTTACTGTTTTGTAACTGTCCCTCCAGGGACATAAAATGCAATTAAATATAATCCGTAAGAATGAGAATTTCTTAATTAAGGAGGTATACCATATATCATTAACTAGAAACTAGACATTGTATATAAACTGAATTAATATTGTACCAACTGTTAGTATTAAGTAAAAATGTTTATTTTTGTACAATTGATTAAATTAAAAATTAAAATAATAGATCAGGGCTGTCAATAATTGGATACTTTGAAGATTCAAATAATTTAACAGCTTTATAATATTTGAAAAACAGTCTAAAATTAAAAAAAAAAAAAACAAAGAATTGAAGTATCACTAGCTTGCTTTGAAAAATGTTTTGAACTTTACTATAAATTTATGGATTTGACGATCTGAAGGGATGAGTTTTGCTCTGAATTCCAATAGCAGAAGATATTTCTGATTAATCTAGTATTATGGGTGGTATTCGTTCGTGCGAGAGTGAGCAAAATGTGTTTTAATAATTTAAATAGATATTTTTATTAGTGTTAGATATTTGAATAGCCACCAAAAGTTATTCGGGTCTGTAATTGGCTTTTTGAGGAAAAGTCATAATTTTTGGTCGGTATCTTAACTCTTTGACAAAAAAAAAAGAGTTTGTTTGGTGACCTATTAAATTGAACATAATTTAAAGGGTTGGATGTACACCAAGCTGCTCCAACCGTATATGTTTTTGAATGGAAACCTTTTTTGTGAGATAATCTCTTTTTTTATTTATCGGATACCTAATGTAACCTTCAAATCAATAAATATCAATCGAAATACTTTTCGAACGACCCTCCTTTATTTGCAATGGTGCGAGTAGGATACAGCTGCACACATCTAACGAGGTAGAACGAGACAATCAACCATATTTCTCTTTTCTACACATTCACGAATGAACTCTGGCTTTGGACCCGTTTAGACCTTTTAAATCCCAATTAGTCGACACCTACCCATCGAACAACAACTACCTAATAAGTGGCAATCCGATCAATATACTAATCAATTGATAATGAGTTGATTACGAGGACACTCAATAGCATTAAAAAGTATTGGAATGTCATTTGATCGAACTCGAAAATTCGAACTTTATTTAAAACGACGGGGATTTTTAACGTAAAATTTTGATACAATTCCATAAAGTAACAGTAGATAATAAGTGTTTTTTTTTAAATTAAAATCTCTGTGAATTAATTATATCAATAAGACAATTTCTCATTGAAGTGACTTTTCATCGCTTGACTTTGAAATTAAGTGAAATGTTTGATAATGTACATTTTGTTGAAGTTCCACAATGATACAACCACCTACATACTATGGAAATCGACACATAATTTGCTCTCCAACTAACTCTGAGAATCAACTGGAACAAAGTGCTAATAATAATTACTTTACCGAAGAAAACAATAATTACAGCGAAAGCAACCAAATTACTATAAATAATGATGAAGAAAAAAATAGAAATTTTGTATTTTGTTCGGATCGAAATGGGACAAATATGAAAAATAAAGTTATCAACGATTTTAATGATAACAGAATAAATAATATAAAAGATTGCTCCCTTATTTTGAATGAAGCCGAAGATTTACTGGATTCCTCAGAATTGATTTCAACAAACAATTTAACGACACCATTCTCAGTAAAAGACATCTTGAATCTAGTAGACCAGACCGCAGCAAGCTACAACAGAATGACCAACTTCAATGGAAGCTTTGAAACTGAAGAAGATGGCATAAAAAGCATGGAGGCTCTTGTCGATGGAACAAGTCCAAAATGCTATACAGAACCATACGCATACTCCAACCAATACCATTACACTCCGACCTATGATCATTCTGATTACTACAACTCTTTCCACAACAGCCAGCATCCCAATTTCCAGTTTTACGGAGCACAAGAACATGCGAGTGTACACTTTGCCAATCAATGCGATAACAGTCCTGCATATCATCCAGCAATCCTTCCTGAGTATTGTCCGCCCTACTCTTCTACGCCGAATCTCCACTACGCTCCGAGTGTTTGCCAGTACAGTAGTCTTTATGCTTCGAATGGATATCAAAGTGAGATGTATAATCAGAGCATTCCTGCTCCTTTTAACGAGTCTCCTACCAAGCATGGGACTTCTGCAGTGTCTTCAACCGCTTCTGCAGAACTGAACTTCCTCGCTGATGATGTCCAGGGGAACAGCCGATCTTCCTGCGCGGTTAATGGGGCATCAGCATCTCCCTTCAGCCATAGCTTGGAGACTTCTGTTCCTCGCCATGAAACAGCTAATATGGGAGGACTGACTTCTCAGCATGTGAGGCAGCTGAATTCCCTGTGTGCTCCGTATGAGAAGAAACAAAAAGAAACCAAACATAGGGATTCAGAAAGCTGCGATTCAATGCAAAGTGAGTACCTACAAAGTTATTATACCGTACTTAATAATAATAATAATAGTACATGGATAACTTTTATAGCGCCGTTTTTGTGGGAAAATCACCTCATGGGCGCTTTACAAATTAATTTATCTAGCCTATAATTTATCACTTAAGCTTATAACTAATAACTTACAGTTAAGATTTATTACTAATGGTTTACAACTAATATTTTCAACTAGTAACTTACAATAAGGACTTATAGCTTGTAACTTACTACTGAGTATAACTTATTTTGCTTTGGTATTAAATGATGTTTTCTTTTTAAAATATTTTTTTTAGTAACATTCATATCTATCGATATAAATTAATCGGTATATGTATCGCCACCTTTTTTGACCGCGTTAATTATTAAAACTTCTAATTGGGTTCACAATAGGTAATCTAAAATCACAAGATTTTTTTCTAATTATTAATGATATTTTAAAAAAGTCAGTTAATAAATAATAAAGGTTACATAACCTTTATTTTTTATGAATTTTATCATGTACTTACCTACTTACTTACAATTTATTATTTTATAAGTAATCCTTTTTTCCGATTTATATATAGTTTTACAAAAATCAAAAATAGTGGCACATCATTCTATTCATTACCAATCAAAAGCAATTGCCGGTTTTTAATACGGTGCAACAATCCTTGAAATGTGCAGTCCGACTATAATATAAAAAGCTTCAGGTCCTGCTGGTATACTGCCGTCTTCCTTCAGTTCCTTATATCTAAAGATGCCAGGTTTATGTCTACACCATCCAGTTACTTATGATTGGTACAATACTTTTTCGTCCAGCAAGTTTACTATAGATAAACGTCCTTGGTCGTCGGCTATATTCCACGTTTTCATTTCCTGCCCAGTGGATACATGCCAGAGTTATTAATCTTGCTATTGACGGATCATAACTACTTGCATTTATTTATTCAAGTTTTCTAAAAATGAATTTTTGTTTTAATTTCAGAAGATCACGTCACAAGTTCAAAGACGGAGCTGAGAAAAAACGGAAAACAACGCTGCAAGAGAAAACCCAGAATTCTCTTTTCACAGGCTCAAGTATTCGAATTAGAAAGGCGATTCAAGCAGCAGAAATACCTATCAGCTCCCGAGAGGGAACAGATGGCTCAAGCCCTGAAGCTATCATCAACGCAGGTCAAAATCTGGTTCCAGAACAGAAGATATAAGAACAAAAGACTCACCATACCAGATCTAATGTCAAGTAATGAAGCAAAAGCAGGTCTCTCCAATCGTAATGCAGCCATAACACACATTGAAGAAGCGAGTAAAATTACTACCAACAATTACAGTCATAGACCAGTTAATCATTCAGCTAGTTCAAATGTCAGAAAAGTTACAGCTTCTAACTTAGTAAAAAACAGCAAGAATTTTATTGGGTCAGTTTCCAATGTAGATTCAAAGAACATTAATAATTCCAGAAATCCTAAAGACTTTGATAGAAAAGTTTCCGAACGAAAATCTAATCATTTGAGATCCATTATGGTCAGCTCTGAAATGCAAATGATTGAGAAAAAAGCTAATCCAATCCAGTTTTCTCCTGGTCCATCAGCTTCTTATATCTCTAACATGACGGCGATTCCTTTTTTGGACAGAGTTAATCACGGTGGAAATTTTAATGACATTAATCCAATAACAGGAAATGCCGGAATGAATGAGTATTAATTGTTTCCGAGATATGTATTATAATAAATGTGCGAACAGAGTATAAAACGTATTATTTTAATTTTTATTCCAACTGTAAATACGTACTACCAATTAAGGATATAATAGTAAAGATGTTTTTTAATGATTTTGTAATAATTATTTTCACATTCTGTATTCAATCGTTATGTAATCACTGAGAATATTCCCCATGTTTTACGATTTAATTATAATTAAATAAGATACTATTTAAAAAAATTATATTATGTTACATTCGTACCATACATTCGTCGATGCTATTTTATACGAATTTTTATTTTAAAATATGGGGTAGGTATCGGATTAAATGAGTTTGTAAATTGTTATGTTTAAATTGTAAAAGTATAAAAAAGTTAAAGAAAAAATTCGGAATAAAAGTTATGAAATTAAATTGCTATTATTTGTGTATTTGCCCAACCAACAATATTTTTAATTTTGAGTTTTATAGCTTTTTGGAAGTACCCTTCACTCAAAGTCAAAAGGATACGGATTTAATTATAGACTTAAGTATTCGTCGTAATTTTGCCAATATCATGTGTTCTGAGTGCACGACTGTATCTTTCTCCAAACTAAAAATAAATAAAATAATTTTGTTTATCTAAAGTGAGCTGACAGGTAAGCATGCTTCTGTATATTATCGCTGTCCCTAGTATAAATAAATATTAATATTCTATTGTAGTTAGCAATAAGATGGAGCCCATGAATTATAATTTATACAGCGCCCTTAAGGTGATTTTTCACTAAAACGGCGCTATACAAATTATCAAAATATTATTGAAGGTTGCAACAGAATAAAGATATAGTAATATAATTACATTTATTTCACTTTTGTGAACCCAATACCACCCAGCAAAACAAAACATCTCCATTAATGAAGGACTCAACGCTAATGGCGCAAATAAGAAATTGTCCAAAGAAACGAAGCTAGCAGTCCACAATATAGTGCTTATACCAACCCTGATGTACGGCAGTGAGGCATGGAACTGGCAGAGGAAGGATGAAAGTAGACTGAATGCTGTGGAAATGAGATCCTTGAGACGTATGTGCGGTAAAACCATGTATGACCGTATTAAAAATGTGAATATCCGGAAAGAATGCAAGGCTGATGTGAGCGTAATGAATAGGATCAAGAAAGGGTCGCTTAGATGGTTTGGGCATGTAGAGCGAATGAACGAAGAAAGGTGTGTGAAAAGAATATATGATGCAAAAGTGAATGGAAGAAAAAAGTTGGGGACGCCCGAGAAAGACATGGCACAATCAAGTAAATCAAATACTTGAATCGGGTCATGTGAAGAGTCAGAATAACAGAAGAGTATTATGAGACGATGTATAAATGTAAATGAAGCAAGGAGTGTGTTCCAAGACAGAGTTATATGGCGGTCCGTCCTCTATGCCTACCCCTGCGGGGAAACGGCGTGATGGTTAGTTAGTTAGTTTAGTTAGATAATATGTGACTTGCTACGGAGGTATCAATGCTAACAAACCATAGTCAATAATTTTAGTCTTTATTCAAGAATGTGTGGAGGTTAGTGCAATCCTACAAATTCCATCAAATATAATACATACTGAAAAGTGTAAGAAAATAATAACGATAAACAATAATATTATATATTTTCATAGAAAGCAATCACTTTGTGGTTTGAAATATTAAAAAAAATAACTTTGTATAAGACCACGGATATTATTTATTTTTTTATGACCGACCGGTTTCGCTTCGCCTAAGTAATATATTTATTCATCGGGATACATTACATGTCAAATTAAAGCTATTCTAACTTTTGTAAAGCGCCCTTGTGGTGGTATGTTACAAAAATAAGCATATGAAAATAATCCGGGCATTGGTATCATAGTACCTATAATGAAATAATGCAAAAAAAAATAAATAAAATAATAATTAAAATAATAATCATAATTTTTAAGTTAATAATTGTGTCTATCTGATGGGACCTGCCAGGTAAGTATGTTCCTGTATATTTTCTTATTTAAACTAGGAATAATATGTAATGATAGAAAGTAAGATCTGTACAGCGCCCTTGAGGTGATTTTTCACAAAAACGGCGCTATACAAATCGTCCAAATATTATTATTATCATTATTATTATTATTAAGGCTGATGTGAGCTTAATGAATATAATGAAGAATGAGACGCTTAGATGGTTTGTTCATGTAGAGTGGATGAACGAAGAAAGGAGATTGAAAATAATATATGACGCGAAAGTAAATGGAAAAAGAAGCTGGGGGCGCCCAAGGAAGACGTGGTACGATCAAGTAAACCAAATATAAAGTTGGACCATGTGAAGAGTCAGAATAACAGAAGAGATAATATTTTTTCATTTAAACTAGGAATTGACATCTAATAATAGAAAATAAGATCTGTACAGCGCCCTTGTGGTGGTGTTTCGCAAAAACGGCGCTATACAAATCATCCAAATATTATTATTATTATGTATTAGACTTTGTATGAATGTGAATGCAGCAAGGAGTATGTGCCAAGACAGAGTTGTATGGCGGTCCGTCCTCTCTGCCTATCCCTGCGGGGAAACGGCGTTGTGGTTAGTTAGTAAGTACCTTAGAGTATATAGAGTGGTATCAATCCAAGGCAGTGTAGTCAGTTTTTGAAGATTTTTACCTGACTTGGCGCACCTGGGCGTGGCATATATCATATCGAGATAATGTTTTGTTTATTCGTATAACCCCTTTTTTAGAGTATTGATTTCAACAAAAATATAGCATCTAACCTAAAAATCCGTTCGGTTGGGTCAAGTTTAGTGTCATAATAAAAAATGTGGGCGGAGTCCCGCGGTAACCTAGGCGCCCAAGATCATTGTGACAGTACGAAGAAGCGGAGTATTATATTTGTTGTCTCTTTCTCTCTCATGGTGTACGACGTAAAAACCGGGAGAAAGTGATTTATCGCAAGTTTGTATCGGTTGGGTAAAAATAATTAGCTCTCTCTCCATACATTGTTTCTCTAAGGTTAATACCTATCATTATCACCGTTCGTTAGCCATTTGATAACAAATTGTATG